>PDGT01000082.1:185075-223382 GCA_003671415.1 Megathymus violae | reverse complement strand
TATATAACAGTGACCTTATATTTATCTGCTAGAAGTATGGTCTGTTTATAACTGGTACAACAATTGTGTTGTTGCAACTTATTTGTGTAGTTCCATCTTCTTTTTTACATAAAACAAGTCGATGCTTGACAACGATCCCAACTGATGGTAAGTGGTGATGATGTGTAAGATTAATAATAACTTAACCCTGTTCACTCTCCTCTTCAGTTCCTATGGCAACGTGATAAGATGAATAGCGTATATTATAGAAAACAATATACATAATAATAATAATAATCTGTTGTGACCTAAATAAATAGAAAATTGTTGAGATATCAGGTATGTTTAATGTATTTAAGATATACTAAAAACATATTATTGATATAAACGCATTACGTAATTGGGCATTGTCCATGACTTTATTACAAGAGCATAATAGTTTTAATTCATTCAGTAAATATGTAGGTAACTTTTTGTTTCAATAAATATTTCATACCGTTTTCTAAGATTTGATTGTATTATTTTTTGTAACAGCATTTAGTATAATTGAAAAACGGGTCATGGGTTTGCTTCGTCGTAAAAGGTTTTCTAAGAAGTGTCTCTTCCAAAAATCTGAAAAGTTTTCACTGAAAACTTACACTTTGATCCGTTGGGAAATATTTGAATAGCGTTTGAATAGATGTTAATTTCGAATGCTAGAATCCAGGTCGCATTTTTATCAGTGCGGCACAAACGTCTACAATCCAATCTAAGGTATTACATTTAACAAAAGGCCCCACTTCGTCTCCTGGACCTGAATAGACAAACTTAGATGTTCGAGAAGGTGCAGTAGGTACTCGGTCCTGAGCTAATATTGTATCAATTCCGCGGCCACTTTAATGATGGCTTTACACATCTACATACATACTGGTTCATAGAGAACATTCGCATTGACACATGTTTAGGTATGTCAGTTGCAAATTCAGGTAGGGATAAAAATGGGATAACGATAAAAAAATGCATCGGATTATTTTTTTAGTGCAACAAGATGACGGTCCTCCTGATGGTCCTGGATGGTGATCACCATCATCCATCTGAAACACGAGAAGGATCTTATTCCCCGTTCGCAACATACGATGATGCACTTATTTTACCACGACGGAATCGAAATTAAATTCGGTAGCACAGAGCCGGTGACTTCCAACTGGGGTGACCTGACATTGCTCAGCGGGATGAACCACGACCAGAGCTTTTATTCGAGGACTGAGGCAGCATTTAAATCCCTTTAAAACTCTGCATGCAACGTGCATGCTCGGTGTGCTATTCTAAAAATCAATAAAATGAATACGGCCGCTTTCATGTTATATTCAACGAACACGGCAAGTAGCTATTGAAAAAAATTTCGTTAGTGAGTAATGTGTTTTGCATGTTAACGTTTCAATTGCGGTTAAAGCAGGGTTTAACGGATCTTCGTCCAATAAGTACCATACTAAAATATTTACAATCCACAATGACTTTAAAATGAAATATAATGTGAATGTAGAGCTACCAGTATGTTTGTCCTACAAGCTGAAGCCATGATCACAATTTTATTTATTAGATCTGAAGCAGCCGGCGTCTGAGCTTTACAAACGGAGAAGAAATGTTCTAATTTTTTAGCTGACTAAGTGGAGCATGAGGATTATTTATCCGTCGACTTTATTTGACTTGTTCCTATGATTTTTATTTTTTTCTCGGATTTCATTTAGAATTACATTTCACATTTTGTTTCGAAAGGTGCAAGTTATGAAGTTACAAAGTAGCAGTCAAGTATGAATGATTTTTAATATCTGTCTGTTTGTACGTAATTAAAAGTATAAATAGACTATTTAGTTATATCATTAATCTTTATAGATATTAAAATAAGTTGTATAAATAAGATGATATTGGTAAAAAACTAAAGAACAAATCGTTTAACGATTTGAACAAGTAATTCATTAAACTGTCGTTATCTATTCAGTTTCGTCAATTTGATATACACCATTCCGGAAGAGGCCACAATACCTACGACCCTTCCTTCAGACTGCGTCTGGTTTGATTCGAACTTCAAAAGTTATTTGAATTAGATGATTAGTTTTCTAGAAAAATATTATTAAATATCTTAAAAGACTCTTCTAGATTATGCAGATCGCTGATATAGTAATAATATAGTTTCAGAAAACAACTACTTTGGAATAAGACATCCATCTATCAACTTTATACTTCCCGTAACCTAGTTATCTAATAACATTTGTTATACCTACAGTTCTTTTAAAAATCAATTTTAATCTCTATGGCATATTCATAATTATGTAGACTTGATTATCACCAGATCAAATTGACCTCAACCATATTTCAAAAAATTCAGAAACCAGATCTAAGAGAACTAGCGTCCAAATGCTCAATAACTAGAAACCATGGAATTCAACACGAGTACAGATAATTACTTCAAATATTTGCCTACAGTCGACTCGTGTACTAATATTTTAATGAGAGAGTGCGAATTTTGTGTGTTTGTGTGTACGCGGTGGGTAATATCCGGAACCACAGCATCTATTTGAAAAAATCTTTTACCATTTGATATGTACATTATTCGGTATGGACACACGTGGACATGTATGGACATGTGTGCAGGCTGGATGACGTGTATTTATATATGGTTAATTATTCAACCAGAACATTAATTATCTATTGTTTTGACGGACTTTAAAAATAGCGTTTTACACAATTAGTTCCTGTGTTTAAAATCGTTGATAGCGAAACTCAATTTCTTTCATTATCGGTCGTGCTCGTAGCTGGATACACAACACATCGCAACCAATACGTCAAATGTCAATCATTCATTCGATCTGACAACTGATTAATAATATTTATCTGTGTCATCGACATCCTACTGGAGTCACGGTTTTTACGATTTCGAAGCCAAATAACTAAATCGGAATCCGTATTATATTGTCGGCCTACCCGTGTCTTCATATCACATCAATTTTACGCGGAGACTATCGGAGTAAAATCTTTAGACGGATATGAAATCTATACATATAATACAATTCTAACTGATCGATTTCTGTACATGAACGATATATGAGAAAAAATATTATTAACGCAATACAACCCAAAACAATGGTTGTTAGAATTTTTGTCTGTTTGTCTGTGTGTTTTTTCCCGCTAATCTCAGAAACGGCTTAACCTTTCTGAAAAGCCTTAGAATCAACTCTTGTTCTGGTTTTCATGTATTGCATCTATTTTTTTTTTATATATATTTTTTTTTTCTAATTTTTTTTTATTGCAGTAAGCATCACTTAATACTTAAAGTTTGTTTCATTGCAATCTGTCCATAAATAAAAAAGTTATGAATTGATATATGTATTTCTAATTCACGGAACGACGAGAAAAAATGCAGCTATCTTTAAATGAAGTAGCGAGGATATTTGCAAGCAACATAATAAAATCACAAGTAAAAGTAATAAATACAATGATGTAGGGGCTGTCGAGCTTTACTGGGATCATTATTAAATATCGATCTCACAAATTAAACGCTAAGCAAATCAAACCATGCGATAAAAAAGTCTTTTGTGTGTGTAATGTGGTAGAAGGAGAGGATGTTGTGCCGCGGGTTAAGCTGAAAATCGTTTAAGGATCGAGCCCCAGGCTGCCCGAGCAACCGGGGCAGAGGCGACGCGGCGTGCCACTGACATCGAATTAACGAATTTACGGATGGCTGGGCACGACCCGTTACTGATCTAACGCTGCACTCACCAGATTAGCTCATTCGAACTGCACTTAAATAATAATATGTTTCGTAGATGTAAAGCTTTCATCATTTTATTTTAGGGACAGTGATAACTCCTTATATAACGCTTGTGATTTAACCAGTGGTGTGAATTTTAAATGATCGCAAAATTATTATACATACATATTGCATTTAATAACACCTAATACCATGCTTCAATTATAAGTCAGCCTTGTAACGCGTATCTGTGTTGTATGTAAATAATAATTATTATAATAAACCATGATGTGGTTTAGACCTGTTAGACCTTCTTCGACGGCGATCCTGCTATGGGGCCGATTCGAACGTTTTCATCTTTCAGTCAATAAGCACAAACTACTTAACTTGGTACAGCAAGTATAACACGCTGCAAAGTTGCTTTTGTTCCAGATCAGCGCTTGGTTCCTGTGGTACTTTGTAATATATTAAAACTACTGAAAGCATTTCGATTACATTTTCTGTGTTTAACATCTCAGAATAGCAAACAGAAAACAATTGGGCCAATGAAACTGTATATCTATTTAGGGTTACTAAATGGCATAAATATGTAATTATGTAATTTCTGCCGTATTATCCGCGTGGAACTGTCATCTATAATCTTCCCCATTAGTAAACGGTTTCTATTGCTTACTGACTCTACCATCTATATCGACAACCTTGTGCGCCTACAAATTTCACTATCGCCTATTCGGCGGCGTAGCGATATATTGAGCATTGTTCTTCTCTTCATAGTATACCATGATTTTTATATGCTTGAATGTTTGTTCCGGGTGGTGCATAGTGAAAATCTAGCAAATATATAAACACTTTCGTTCACTCCTCACTACAATTGCTCGTGTTGCGGGAGATATGGATATACTCATATGAGACGCCACAAGTCCGAATTCAAATTCATAATCATTTAATCATGTAGGTATTCTGTAAATTCTGTGATTTTTTGCTTCTACTACCGTTTCGAAAAGGTGCTTTAACATTGAGGAGAAGAAACGGCGAATGAAACTCCTCAGTACATCTTTTAAACAATACATGGTAATTACAAAAGTTTAAACTTGTGCGGAACTAGTTTCGATGCTATTATTTCCAAGCGTCCTTGTCATTAATATATTTATCTATACTATAATATCCTTTACCCATAAGCTGTATTTTAATGCGTCGCTTAAAAGTTCCAATGGGCAACTCACGTATCAACTTAGGTACCTTATTGTAAAAACGAACTCTAAGTTCAATCAAAGAATCACCACGAATCGAGATTAAACATTTATTTGTCATGTTAATGCCTGCGTAGGCTCGGAGAGGCACCAGGGACCGGGACAGTCGACAGAGAAAGTCACTAACAGGACTTGTTGTATCAAGTCGAACAATAAGGGTATTCGAGTTGAGAGTTGGTGGCTTATTTCCAGGCAACGCTGGCTTCCTGTAGAATTCAAAACATGAGTATTCTTGACTCACCCACATAACAACTACATACTTAGATTTTAGAATAAATTCAACCAATGTTTGTAACAATAAATAATAAAAAATATAACGAAGACGAAGACCAGCATCATACTGATTATTAAAAGCTAATGTTTAATTTAATTTGATAATCTAATGCATCCTAAAATCGGACTACGGATAGGAAGGTGGGTATCACGTTTAATGTAACCGCAAGCATAGAGTAGTTGATATTCAGTCTGGGCACAGCGACCACAGATAACCAAGCCCTTGACCGGCGTGTACGTTATCGGGCTTCCTGTCGCAACGCAACGGCTCGATCTAGACGACATCTTGACCCCAGACGAGATGCGACCTAATAAAACGCATGTAAATTACAACAGCTTCACTTTAATCAGTTACTTCTCAATAATTTATTACAAAAGTAGGTAACGAACTAGGGTGTTGGGGTTTTTCTGCGTCCATTGAAAAAATTAAATTATATTATAGGCTTATTCGTCAACTTTTTCTTGCAATCGATTTTTTTTATTCGATTGTAACGTAATAATTTAAATTTGATATACGTAATATACAAATGTCAGGCTATCTTAATTTGATGTGTGAAATAAAGTGTTATAAAAGTAATACACTTAGTAATTAAAAATATAAATTTACTTGTGGCTGAAAAAAATGGTTAATTTTAAATATCAGTTATAAATGTAACAAATAAAAATGGTAAATGTATAAATTATGTTATACTTACAAACTGCCCTCGCTTCGCATCGGGAAAACTACTTCTTACGCTAAGAAATAGTACCTACCCGCATTATTTTAAATTAATTTATAACTTTTTTTATTTATGGATGGATTGCAATAAACAAACTTTAAGTATTAACTGACGCTTACTACAACACATTAGTAAAAACCAGAACGAAATCGGTT
The DNA here is from genome assembly GCA_003671415.1 of Megathymus violae. Lineage (NCBI taxonomy): Eukaryota > Metazoa > Arthropoda > Insecta > Lepidoptera > Hesperiidae > Megathymus > Megathymus violae. The sequence goes on along the minus strand of PDGT01000082.1, from coordinate 217,279 downwards.
AAGCCGTTTCTGAGATTAGCGGGTACAAACGCACAGACAAACAGAGAAACGGACAAAAATTCTAACAATTATTGTTTTGGGTTCCATTGCGTTAATAAAGGCCCGTAATTTGTTTTTCTCATATATCGTTCATGTACAGAAAGCGATCAGTTAGAATTTCATTATTAGTATAATGATGATGATATGTTATTATTTTTATATTCGACCGGGGTAGTTCGTCCTCCGGCCGGGCGGAAAGTGAGTGGCGCGATCTATGGGCGGCCATGGCTATCGCTGACTCCGACCCTTTCTAAGATCATGCTGCAACATGTACCACATTTCAATCGTAATATGGTTTTAAGTAAGTTTCGTTATTTTCTCTGTTTTGTTGTAACATTTTGTTATTATTTCATTTTATTATTTATCCGTGTTGTGACTCTGTGTTTTCTTTTTTCTTTCTATACAGTTCAGTAATATAATGGTTGACATAAAGTTACTGTAAACGAATGAGTGTACTTTGTGAATAGAACAGAAAATGAAAAATAAATCTGGTTAGTTTATCGGTTGTTGCTAAAAATATGTCATTTAAATAAACTTCAGGGAAATTATAAGTATTTTACCTTATTTTTAAAATAACTAAATCGTACATCAGAATTCGGACTATCGGTTTGTAATATCCGGTGTTCCTCACGGTATCCTCACGGGACACTGGGGACTATCACTCACTCGCTTTCTGTCCTACCAGCACCAGGTCCATGACAAGAATGCATCTGTTCATTACAAGGCTCTACAACCATCCCTTCCATCTACGGACCAGCTGACAACCACCTTCTCTACCGGTATACACGAGACGATGTAACTCCACCGAATAGGTGCTTACACTACAAGGTTAACCATTACTTAAAAATGAGTAGAAGGTCAAAGAGTGAGTGGTCACACCGGTCCGAGGATCTTCTCATCAGAGCTGTTACTGGCGCGACTCTAATGAAGAAAGAATATAAAGCAGAGTTTTTTGTCTGTTACAACTTCAAAACGCGAAACTGCGACAGACATCGAATACGACTATAGATTTGTGTGCATATTCGCTACATCCTTATCAATATACTAAATGTTTACAATAATAAGTTTGACATTCCCCCCACCTTTAATTTCGATTCACATTCAATAAACGTAATGAATGACTGATATTTGTTTTTATAAGCGGTATGTAATCAACAACATAATGAATAACAATTGAATCAATGTAATAATCGTACATTGCGTTTAAGTTTACCTACAATGGGTGTAGGATTTGAAGGTGTAGCGGATTCTATTCATCCTTGACTCCATGACAAATTCCCCTGTTTATGGTGCACAGCGTTGAACAACATTAACTGTAGCGCCGGGTCATCCTGTTTGAGATCGCTGGGCGTAGTACCGATTAGTTTATCAACATTTTGTCAATGGTTTACTTATAGTTTGAACGTTTCGCCAATGAAGCTTGCAGCTATTTAGGTATAAGTGGCTCCTTTCGTTCTTGAACTCCTACCAACTGACTTGCACGCATCGTGCTAATCAGAGCGCGAAGCATTGTCACCAGGTTATTTCTAATGAAGTTCACTGCATTGCATTCAGGTTAAATTCGTTGGTTGTCGTGCACGGTGAACTAATCTTCACCAGTGTAGGTGGCTATCACGATGCTCCTTCTAAATTCAATCGTAAAGCATTTTAACGCGCAAAATTGAAGAGGCGGTTAATGAACAGATTCTTCACTTCATACTAAATCGGCAAGCTGCTTTTTCAGTGATTTAAATTTTAAAAATAAACAAAAATTATGTTTTTGTTTATTTTATCAAAACAAACAACGATTTAAACAATACAAAATTCAAATAGTTATGATAAGTAACCGGATGGAAGCTCCGATACTGTTCCATGTGTTACTTCGGCAGTCGTTAATGTGCGGCGGGGTGCAGTGGACAATAAGAATGAAGGCCATCCTGGTGGATTTTCTTCCTAGTGTACTGAGAAACGGCTGGAGGGCTGGAGAATATATCGGTAAGTTTTATTCATAATCCAATGACGATTAAAACAAATGCATCCCCATAAGACTCACTCGTAGTTTGATGATGGTGAGTGGCCATCTCTTCAGGCACTTCCTTGCTTTGGAAGGCATTTCCTCGGTGATATGGGTTACCGATAGACACGTATCGTAACTCTGTGCTTCTATTATCTTGTCGTGATGATCACTCTAGAACTTTTCCTTGTTCTTTTTCTGGTTACCGTCTTTATTACAGAGCATAGGATGTTATATTACCGACGTTAAAACAATCCATAACTGTTTCACTACGGGGAGGATTTAAAGCAGCAGATAAGGTTTTGACATTAAGTTCAAGTGCTCATGGGCTAACTTTACACACCTTTGAGAACATTAACAAATTATCTCAGATATACAGGTAACAATTACGATGTCTTCCTTCTCCGAATGAGAAATAGATTTCTGATAAGCACATAACTTTAAAAAATTTGAAGTGCAAATGGGATTCGAACACGAGCCAATGCGACATTCGAGTGCGACAATCAAATCGCTAGGCTATCAATGCTAATTTACTCTAAATAACCCTAGTAATTATGTCTTGACCAAAAAGGGCTTAGCCGTTTTTTGGCTGTCGCACAGACTCTCCAATGAATCTATGGTAAGAATTTAAATCTTATGTGTCATGTTGTTCTATGACACGGCTAACAGATTAACAGTGTAAGCGTGGTGAGAATATAAGATTTGGCAACTTACTTTGCATGAAATGTTTTTTGGAAGTCGTAGTGAAATATAAAATAAAGTCTATCTGTCAATATATAAGTAGAAGTTAAATATGACTTAAATTATAGGATGAAGGAAATTCTAAAAAATATTTTTTATTAGCCCTATCATATATGTGACAAGGCTTAAATGTACATAAGAGGTACTTAAGTTGTAATAACATATATTTATAAGTTTTTAAGAAATGAGAAAGTGTCAATAATCAAGTATAAAGCTATAAATTATAAGCTATAAGTTTTTCATAGTAGCTTTCATCAGATTGGATCAGATTAATTGCTATATCATCAAGTTATGTTTGCTCATTAGTTAGTGCGGCAGCTTTAATTGTTTATATATATATATATGTACAGATATTTTGTACGTATCATTATTGTTTATCTTACCACGACCCTTAGCTGTCTGACTCTATGCCCTCGTTATCACGTCTCATCTGCTCAATGGATCCACTCTTACACAGATCACAGACTATCACACAATATAATTATTGCAAACCCTTTAAGGTCCGTTTCAGCTCTCTTCCTAATTCATAATTGACGAGTATAAGTGAACATGATATGATATACTGGTGGTTACATTTTAATCTATAATTTACCACTTGTCAGGTCGGTTTGCTCTCCGAGGGAGTCGACTATAATGCTTAAGTACGGTTCCAAACAAAGATAACTAAGTTCATGATAAAACGAATTATTATTATTTGATAATTCAAGTATTGTAGTGTAGTAGGACTGGTTACATTTTTTCCTGTGAAGTTTTATTCAAGGATTTATATTTAATTATTTTTTTCGGCACCTTTAAATAAGATCAAATAAATATTCGTATATTTCCTTTAGAATATAAGATTCTTTATTGATTATATACATAACAAAAGAAATAAAAATTAGAATACCCATATTAGCGACATTGGTCGAAGAATTCGTTTTGCATTTCACGCGCTTAAGTGCCTACAACATTTCTTACCCTTCGAAATTAAAATTAATCTTGCTCAATCCATCATTCTCCCCATTCTGGATTATGCCGATGCCTGCTTTTTAGGTGTCACTGAGGAGTTACTTAATAGGCTTGAACGGTTACAAAACCTCTGTATTCGTTTCATTTTTAATCTCAAAAAATATGATCACGTTTCAGATTTTCGCAAGCGCCTTAAGTGGCTTCCCATCCATTTTCGTAGAAATACTCTTATATTATGTCTCCTTTTTAATATCCTACATAACCCCAAGTTTCCTTCTTACGTACGCGAACGCTTTTCATATGCCCGCCCCTCCTTTGCTCCTTGTCGTACACACACAAAATCACTACGCAAATTTCCATCCCACAAAACGTACGCGTATTCTCGCTTTTTCTCTGTCCATGCTGTCAGACTGTGGAACTCTTTACTAGCGAGCATCCGAAGATGTAAAATCATATCAGCCTTCAAAAGATCTGTCAAAAATCACTATTTGTTAATTTATTAATAGTTAATGCTCTTTTTTTTTCTTCTCTCTCCCTTTCTACTTATTTTCAATTTATTGAGTTATATTTTATTAGTTATATTGAGTTATATTCATAGTATTCTATTAATATATATGTACATTTATTAATCATATATATATTTATATTTATATAATGCACTAAGTTCGCTGTTCTATTTATTACATTTCATGTTGCGGGGCTACTGGAAGAGATTTCGTTGCGAGATAAGTTGTTCCCTTGTATTCCGTATTTCATGTTAACCTGTGTTTCATTATCTCTGTGCATAAATAGTTAAATAAGTAAATAGTTAAATAAAAAGTTCAGCTCGCGACAGCTGACAAAACAAGCGGTCTTATAGCTATAACATTAACAACTTTTAAAATTATACAATGATACAAAATTTTTATGTCTCCCACAATGCGCCCTTACAATATTGACACATGATGGACAAACATAGTTACACTTTTATGTATGTAAATTTCAATTATTACGGTCTAGGTTGTTATAAATCTTCTGCCAGACGCACAAATGATAAGAAGAATTCTTTTTTTCGTCGTTTCAACTGAAAACTACTTAAACGGATTAGATTAATTTTGATACACAATAATGGGCCGAAGTGAAAAATTACAAATATCATATTTATGTACAGTATGTATATGTGTACCTTTGTGTATTATACGACTCCATAGCCCAGTTGGTAGTGACCCTGCCTGCCGAGCGAGGGGTCCCGGGTGCGATTCCCGGCCGGGGTAAACATTTACGTGACAGATAAATGACACGCGCAACACAGAGAATCCTTGTGCGGTGGTGTTAGTGTGTAACGTATATTTATTTATTTTATTTATAGGTAGTATTTCAAAGAATTTCTCCAATTTGACTTCACTGAAGTAGTCAGTGGTCGTTGACAGTCAGATGGTTCCTATTATCAAGTATTCGGGTCGAGTAAACTTTTAAAGTTAACTTTTGTAGTTGTTAAACATTACCACCAGATTAAGTTACTTGTCTCAACAAACTTTTGGGGTTAAAATTCATCAGTTAACATTACACAGGTTTTGTAAAGTTCTAGATAATGTTCTCGACGGTTTGTACCGGTTCAGATGACGAAGCCAGGGTTGGTCGAGTAATAAGACATACCTCCTGTTTATACATTCAAAGGTTCAATCAACTATTTTCAAAATTTTGTTGGAACATAAATCCAAAACGGCACAATAGACTTTCTTGAAATATCGCAGACATTCCATCACTCCAGGTCCCAGCATGGCACAGAGTAGGCAATTTTTTAATAAGTATAATAAGTAGAAAATTTTTTAATTTTAATAAGTACAATATGCTGCGTGTACAGAAAAAATATTTTTGAAAGGTGACCTCAGTCAAAGCAGAAGGGGTTGATTCCTATAAAATGATCTGATAACGATCTACTTGTACTATCGATCGATGTACTTGTATGTTTAACATAAATAAATAATCGATTATACACTCACACCAATGCCGCTAGAATTCCCCGCGTTACGGATACCATGTGAATACATCTCAAACACCCATGATCCGAGAAGAAACGTTTATTCGACACATAAATAACTAAGAATCGAATTCGGGCCCCTTGCTTAGCAATCGGGGTCACTTCCAACTGGCCTATGGTGGTGGAAGGCTACGTCCAGCATAGAAGTGATGAACGTATTACCACCTATAGCCGTATGGATATAAGAACTTGCGACACTTGGGTTTGCAACAATCTACTGGAGCAGCGTATCGGAGTTGGCTGAGGTCTTCTCAATTACAAGGAGAGACTCATGTCCGGTAGTAGGTCGCTAATGGGCTGAAGGTATGTATAAAACTATACATATAATAAAATTCTATCTAAAAAAAACTATTATTAGAGCCCTTTATTAACGCAATAGAACTCAAAACAGTAGTTGTTAGAATTTTGTCTGTTTGTCTGTGCGTTTGTTCGCGCTCATCTCAGAAACGGCTTACCAATTTCGTTCTGGTTATCACTAAGCGGTTGCAGTAAGCGTCACTGAATACTTAAAGTTCGTTTTATTATAATCCATGCATAAATAAAAAAGTCGTAAGATAATATTTTAATTTCTAATTCATAGAAATAGAAAAATATAGTTCTAGAACAATGCAAATGTTACTTATAAGCGTAAAACGTAGTTCTTCTGAAGCGAAGCGTGGGCAGTTTGTTAGGATATAAACAAAGAATTACAGAGTAAAAACTATTCTATTTTAGTACTATATAGCAGCGAATTTGACTAACGAATATGATTCGATGCTCGAAAAATATAGTTTTAAATCAATCACTCGTTCGCCCAATCATTCATTCACTCGTATCAGCCCATGAACGCATGACGAAGTAATTGATATAAACGACTCGACTTGTTTGCGCAGACAAGTGAATGAACATTACGTAATGTTGTTTGTTTGATGTCGTGTTTGTTGCCATACGACTAATTAAACACTGACCGCGCGTCTCGTTAACTTGTCTACACACTCGTGATTATTTTATGTATTTGATGCATTGAGTACAATAACAATAAAAACTGGTAACATTATTTGTAACTTTACAGATAATATCCGGGCCAGAATAATTTTTATATGAGTTATACATAATTTTGGATTGTACGTTTTACAATCTTAGGGATAATTAATATCTTATTGGAATTACAAAAAAAAAACATTTATTTATAAAATGTGTTATGATTATAAGATATATACTTTTCGCTCAAATTCAATTTAGTTACAATTCAATTAATATAGATGGCATAAATGAACTTTCAAGTATGTTTATATGCGAATGTTCTAAGGATGGTCTATCATGGTTTGCTGTTTACATCTGTTATTGCAAGTCACGAGTTATTTGATAATCAGATTAGCTTTTATCATAATAAAACATGAAATGTATAGCTAGGGTTCTGATTAGTCAATTAAAGGTTTAGATGGTATTCTAAAATATAATTGAGAATCAGTGCAGATAGATGGAAGAGACGCCTTACACAGCGCCAGCTTACTCCAGTTGGAGGTCCCTGAGCTGGATGGTGCACGTATGTTAAGAGTCCCGAATCCGTTCGACAGTCGGTTAAAAAGATAGGATCCTTTCCTTTTTTGGGGAGGAACACGTGTTTGATGACTTTGGATGTTTTGGATGAACGGCGGTGAGCACTTGAGCACCTCATATGATCTTCATATGATAAATGTGCTCATTTGTGAGCTACTCACATAAAAACAGATGGGTGTTGTTAATGACGCCTGCAGACACTCGGAGAACCGCCCACAGTTCATGCATTTGTGAGTGTGAGCTTTTATTTATAGTAGCAAACCCTCACCCTCGCTTCGTTTTAGAAAAACTACTCCTTATGCTTAGAAATAGCACTGGTATAGTTTTAGGACTGAGTTTTACTCGTTATTTGAGTAAGAAATATATTCATGTATAACTCTTATTTATGAATTGATTGCGATGAAACGTGCTTTAAATATCAGCGACGCTTACTGCAATACATTAGTGAAAACCATAACGATATTGTTTAAGCCGTTTCAGAGGTTATCGCGAATAAACACATAGACAAACAGACATAAATTCTAGCAATTATTGTTTTCAGTTCTATTGCATTAATAAAGGCCGCTAATAATAGTTTTTTTTATATATCCTACATGTACAAAAACCGATCAGTTATAATTTTAGTATATGTATACAGGTAGTCTACAGTTGGAATACTCGAATACAGTGTTTGGAATATATTTTTAACACGGTATAAAATTAACATCACTAAATGAAAACGCGAGAACCGCATGAATCCTTCAAAAGGATCAAAACACGAGCGGAGTAGAGTTTTTATATTTCTTAGTTTTATATACAAATTCTGTGATATTATCGAAATAAATATGTCGAAAATTATTTATTGAAATAGTGATAAATATTTTGTACGGTCGCCATAGGTTCCCTACACTTAGTGATTGTACCGCAACGCGAGGTAATTTAACGAGGTATAATCGACCTCAATAAAAAAAATTATATTTTTGTCTGGAAAATGAAGGTATCGTTGTGCTGGGCTTCTTATAGTGAAGAATTGATAGCTAAGAAGTCACGGAATTACTGTAATCGCTTTATATTTTAGTATGTGTTTATATCTCTGGATGTGTTATCTACGAGTATAAATACATAAAATGTTTATCGGTGAAGTTGAGGATTTCAGAAGAAAAACTAATAAATTTTCCTTGAGGTATTATTTTATCAATTCTGAATTTCATAACAGTATTTCAAGTATTCTTTTGTTTGAGGTTTGCTAGTTACGGCACCATGGGCGTGGCTGGGCGCCAGGACCCCTTATTAGAGGTCGCTGGACTCTGCACCGACAACTTTATTTCCACTGGTAGGATTCTTTACCTGCCTGGCTAGCTCCATCACCCTCCATTTAGGACCAAACGTGTTCCAGTTCCAGTTTCAGAGAGTCAGAACGAGTGGGTTCCTCGTTTCCCTCTTGGCCGGCAACAAGGTGTGAGACAGGTTTACATCTGGAGGCCCTAGGGCAACAAAGTAGTGGAGGCCCCCTGGCCCCTAATAATTATCCAAATAAAATGCACAATTTTGTACAGTCAATATATTGATATTTTACTGGGGGGAACAAATAAAGATTAATTGTTGTTTTCATATTTATGAACAATGTTATCATTTGTACAAAATACTGTAGGTAAAACAGCGAAAATAATATCAAAGGGAAACTCGTTTATTAGTGTTTACTAGTTGGAATTTGGAAGACTTTTTGGAGTCTTTATTGCGGGCCCTCTTTAGTGTAGGCCCCGAAGCTCTAGCCCCGTATGCCTTCCCCTGGTGTGAGCTACCCTTGTTTATTTCTTCTGTTTTCTTAAGTAGATCGTTCTTCAACGGTAAGATTGCCTTACATATTGAACTTAACTGCAAGAAGTGTTTGCGTGAAAGTATTTTAGATACTTAATAAAATAGACTACTAAAAGTGCCGTAAAACAAAAGGTGACAGCTATGTTCACCTCCGGGTCTGAGCTAAACTCTCTCGCGTCAGTAACTCACGCTTATCTAGCAGATAGTCGGCTCCCAAACGATTGGAACTGGCTCGCTTTATCGTTTTTTTATGTACAGGGGCTACAGGCGGTTTTGTCACGCTCGCTACACGATCGAGTGCTTTAATAGGTGGTAAACGTTTATTTACGACGCCATCACGACGGGTACTTTTATTTTACTCCGTGGGTTCGAATCCATCCATCGATCTTCGAAACGACCTGCATAATTGTACTTATAATCTCCTTCGATATGAAACTCAAACTGAATTAGTTCATACAGTAGTTCAATATCATTTATATACAATCATAATTTAATAAATGCTATTAATTTTTAAGTTGGGAGTCGTTTTGTTTTTTTTTGGTTAAATTTGTTTTTTAACGAAGAAAATAATTCTTCTGCTTATCTTTGAATATTTACTACAAATGTGGATGTATATTAATTATATAAATATATTTAATTACTGACTTCAGCAGCACTGATTCATGCATTGTTTATTTCTAAGCGTGATTGAAGTTATTCCAGGAAAACATCATGGGAGGACTTACATTTTTATTGAACTTGTAAGTGGTCACGATTAAAGTTAAAAGTATCACCGACGCGTTAGGTCAGGCCGAAAACCCGCTTAGTACTGACTCTCCGTCACACACCTTTGACTACAGAACTGAGAGTTCTCGATTAATTTTTAAAAGTAAGAAGTTCCTATTGATAGCCATTCGCATTTGGCCAGCATGTTGGACTGGTGGATTCACTCCGCACATTATAAAAGAAGATCAGAGCCAGCCAGTGGGATAGTTATGGGTTTAATGTTGAATGGGTCGGTTAAAAGATGTGCTGAGGAGTTTTTTTCACCGTTTCTTCTCCTCAATGTTAAAGTACCTTTTCGAAATGCTAGTAGAACTAAAAACTGACGTGCATAAGTGTATTTACAGGATACCTACATGATTAAATAATTTTAAATTTGAATTTGAATTGATGAAGGCGAGTATGACTTTAAAAAATATTCACGTAATTGATTTTTGATGAAGCGGAATCGACGGAAACGAATATTTATTTATAAAATTAGATTTCGTAAGTAGGTGTGTAAATTAATTTTCAATATACACATTAAAATATTCAGCACGGATGCATTCAATGCATCTCAACCACGCATTCGAGTCGAAGCTTTCCGTTCGGGAGACCGTTCAGAGTGGGCGTATTATAAAGAATAGATAAATAAATATATATATGCTCGCTAACCATGAAAACTGTTCATATTTGTATAGGAGTCATAAGAGATACAGAGGTACAGCCTGACAAATTTAACCGCAACTGTACATCCATACAAGCACTGAAACAATACCGATAGTTCGAAGAAACTTAACTCGGTCGGGCCGCGAGCGTTTCAATAAAATAACATAATGTACTCCATAAAATTCCGTTGTAACTGTAATTGCGTTATAAATCAGTCCTGAGGCAAACATATGTTTATCTCATAGTATTGATAAAAAAACAGTACATACATGCAATAAATATCGATGTGTGTACCCCTGTCCACTGCTCGATCGTTGACCGTCTTCGTTTTCAACCGATTATGACCTCAATGTACTGTCGATAAGGGTCGGCTTTCAGTGTCAAATAAGGATATTAAGATACGCTGGGTGCACTGTACATCTTAACGCCAATGTGTTATAACGCGGTTGAAAGGTTATCGGGAGCAGTGCTGGTCAAACCGTTTGCCGCAGACATTGTATGGACAACAACTAAACCAGCAGTTCATCTTCATTATCATTGTCACAACCCAAAATGCCTTTAAAACCCAAAGTCGAGGTGAAGTCTAATCACAACGAGGGGTTTTTTTAAAGACAGGAAGTCGCCTTTAACATTCAGCGCCAGGTTAACATTGATACCTTATCGAAAAAATGTCACTAAGACGCATTTCAATTCGTTATTACCGAAACATTTCGGAAGGGAAATAGTCAAATACGTATTTTCATAACATAGAGGAGTAACTTCAGAATCTAGGTTGTATATCGCCCAGCGATGTCAACATGGTCTCGACGGTGGTAACCAGGGTACATCGTGAGCAGGGAGGTTGACCAGCGCTTGTAGATGGATGGCGTGTGGATGCAATTTCATTGATTGCATGAAAAATACATGGAATAAAAAGAACTCATACAGCAATTTTTCTGACCTGTGTCATCTCAGACACGTATCTTTGTCACAAAATTAAATCAATAAAAATACATATAAAAAATATCCTTATTGTAATAAGGTAAACGTCAAAATATTATTTTCAATTACATTACACTGTTAGAGTTAGTAAGTAGAGATGCGATATAAATTGCGGGGTTTGTAGATAAAGGCATTTTGTAATTAACATTGATTTAGTTCGAATGAATTTCCCTTTTAAAAGTTCGATGAAAAAGTTGGAATATTTATTACAACAAGCGAAGAATAAAAACGAACGATAATCGTCGCCGTGAAACTCCGGGGAATGATGCCTTGGAAGATAAATTATGGTTTATATAATTGTAACACAGTCACAGTGTCTACGTTTCAGTAATATACTCATATGTCTCCTCCACCTCATGATGCCAATTTTAGCTATTCACCGTGCACGATTTTCCTTTTAGCAGATATCAAACGGGCTGTCTACTTAGTGTGTTTCCATGGAACATGTAATTTATACACACGAAGCCATTCGTATGTACTGAATCGAAGCGCAAACATGTCCCATTTCTAGACAAACAGACCATACATCGAAGTGAAGACTGCATTATGCCAATAGTTCCAAGATTGGCGAATCAGAAATGACATTGAAAGTTTAGGTTTGACACACTGCTCTGCTATCTATGTCAGACGAAGTCTAAGCGCAATAATTCTTTGTTCCGGTACAAAATATGGGGTGTCGAGTTAGATGCGACAACAGTACAATGCTGTATACAATGGTAATGACATTTTTCAGGGTTTCCTATCAAAACCAGTATCATTATATGTTATATCACTCTATTCACTCGCACAGCGGTTAATCTGTTATACCAAATTTTGGGAGACCCAATAACATTTGGTACATGTGTAGAACATAAATCTATTATGGGTACTAATTCTAATTTTGAGGGATAACTTAGGTGATACATTAGAAATTTAAAAAAAGAAAACGCAAAATGTGTGTAAGATACAATAAATATATCATAGTTCGTTTATTACTATAAGAATATTTGTCTGTAGTTGGTTCATAATTATATAAGTACTAAATTTTGAATTTTCTGTCTCATCAATATAAAATAAAGTATTTTTTGTTTTATTTATTGATTAGAAGAATTTACCACGGCCAGGAGATCTTAACTCCAATTCCAGGATGGAAAAACGCCTTGAAATAAAAAAGTCTGACTCAATAGACTGAAAGTTGACCGTCCTTAATCACAAATAAAACTGTAAAGTTTTTGATTTACATAAATGCCAAAAGTATACGTTACATTCAACAAAAACACAAAAATACGAACATACGTGACACGCCGCGTTTATCAGTTGTAAGCGGCCTTCGCTTGAGAAGCTCTGAGCTATTATTTTTGATGAATCCCGCGTTATCAAGATCCCGGTATCGCGTCTACCCAGTCTCCCGTACAACGCCGAGGTTTACATTACTTTGTGAAATTAATTTATATCAACATTAATTTGGTTTTTCTGTTTACGACTGTACCGGCTGTCGGACAGTATGTTGTTTTGTTATTTCGTGATCATTTTTATTTGTTTGTTCAGTAACTTTGTGATTTCATTAAATGTATTGAATGGACTTTGAATTAACTATTTATACATAACGGAAGCAAACGGACTTAATGTTGCAAAACATAGGTTGTAATGAAGACTACCCTCCTTGGAAACTTAGTATCTTGTTGCTTATGTTTTAAGAATTTTCGGCTAGACTTGAGAAATATATAAACATAATGGTCTACAATTATACAGTTCATACAATACCAGTATCAACTGTGGAACTTTTTTCTTAAAAAGAACACCGAGCCCCATTAAAATTGCTGAACCTTGTGTAGACATCTTGATTCTGAATTGTAAATTATTTCATCGTGGAAACAGCGTATTCAATTTCGTTGCGGATATTAGCTCTAAAATAATAATATTTCAAAGTATTAAAATATAAATTTTTATATCGTGTTATATATTTTGGAAGCACGAGTATCGATATTATTTTTCAAGTTATTTTTCATGTGATACTTTAGTTTATATTAAGTAAGTGGCGTGATATGTTGATATATGAGACTGCTGATTACCGGGCAACAGATAGAACTATAAATTAAGGCTGGCAAGTAATCTTTCCAGTCAGGTTAACGATTTGACCTCACGACCGCCGTTTTCCTGCCCATCGTTATATCGCGCAAGGAACTTTTGCTGAGAGTCTTCCGATATACTGTTTTCTTTACTGAGGTTTAATTATGCTGAAATATGACAACATAAATTTTGTGTATATTTTGGCGACAAAAGAAAAAGTATTGATGAAATTGACATATCTGACAATTGTTTCAAGTTCTTAATATGAGAAATTAAGCAACTTGTGTTTTTTGGTCGGATATAAATCACTTTCTCAGACATAGAGGAGATGACGCTCCGGCAACGGGAGGGCTAGACTTTTAGGAATCACCAGTTATTCTGATGGATCCTTAGTTGAACTTTATCATCGTCTTATATCATTATAAGACGACAACGGAGTTAAACTGCGACAGAAAAGAGCCTGTACCACTCATGGACGTGGGTCTCATGTCAAAATTAAAAAAATGGGATGTTGATGTGTTATGGTGAACTCCCTCAGCGATGTATGTAGTATATTATTATGAAGCAACAATAACATCACAAATTACCTTAAGTGGAATCTAACAACTCTTTCTAAGCGTTACATACTATAAGACGACTCTGTCAGAATGATGACACTACCAGTGACCAGACTGGGGACGCCGCTTACCACCTCCAAGAATCTACGTTTTGATTATGGGTATACAGTACTGATATCCTTTGGTGTTACAGTGGAAGAAACTCAATTAGACGTCGACAGCAAGCTGGACGACGAGGCGGGTTCATCGTCCGAGCCCGGTGACCAGAACGGAACCACGAAGGTGCTAAAGCGATTGGAAACGGTTCCAGATATCAAGAGAGATACGTCGGGAATCACTACACAGTATATCGCTGCAGGAATTGGTGAGTATGAGATTAAAATCGTCACCACTCGTGATGATCCTGGACAAAACGGTCCGAGGTTCCATTCTTTATAAAACACAATTCTCGAATCTTGGTTGTTTGGGATGCCTCCTTCAAGGAGTCTATGGTAACGGAACTAACTCCACTTACAAGTGAGACCTTCCATCTCACGCTCTGGATTGCAAGTACAGTAGCGTTGGACTTTATGCGATTACACGTGGGTACATTTTGTTTCAGTGAACCTTGGTGCGTTCGCTTCCGGTGTGTGTGTCGCCTGGTCATCATCAGCGCTGCCGTTGCTGACCACCGGTCTGACTGAGGTAGGTTTTAAGTGATATAAAAATTTACTTGGGTGTTCTATTAAGAGGCCAGTAAATAAAAATGTGACTGCCTGGCGATTAATGTTTCTAATTTACAGAAATAGAAAAGTCTAATCGTAAAACTACGCGGGTACTATTCCTAATGATAAAGCGTAGAATTTTTAAAGCGGAACCAGGGTGGGTTAATAGTACAACTAAAATAATTATAATATGGAATGAAAGGGTTCAATTTTACCGTTTAATAGTTTTCTATTTGGGTTAGAGGCATATTCGCAAGTTATAAATATGCCACGATTTACCTTAATCTGTTTAGTGGGTGTTGTTAACGTTACAGACAAACATATTCCAAAAATATATTTTTAGCCTCTATATTAATGACAAAGTCGTACGGTAAAATTATTAACATATTCATCTTCGTTACATTTTATTAGAATAGATTTGATGACAAGCACTTTGTGAAGCACTCATTATGAATCTCGGTGTCCGTTAAAGTTTAGATATATTATGATAGGAATGTTGATATATAACCTACCAAGCAGTACAAAATCAAAGTTATTAGGTAAAAACTATGTATTCCCCCCTATATATTCGTATAGACTAAATTTTGATTCGATAGTCCTTAGTTTAAAAGTCTTCAATGTTCATTCATTAGTATTTTATTATTTTGTTAAGAGATACTGCAATAAAGTTTTGTAACAGGAGTATTATTTATGATGTCCCATTCGCGAGGTATTCAGCTTTTACACAATAAAATTCGGCATGAGCCGAGGAGTTTCTTGAAACTTTTATACCGTTGTTATAGTTCTGTCTGTGTGAGAGGGATTCGGAAACTTTGAAGGACTTTATTATTGTGTAGGTAGGCTTTATGTTACTCTGTACTTTCAATAAAATACAACGGGGTCGTTTCTGTGAATTCAAATAATTTTTCCGTTTTTATTGCCTGACTGAAAAATAATCAACGAATATCCGAATCGGGGGAAGATGGAAGTTTCAAATTGACTGACTGAAGGTACTGTGAAAAGTTTGGATGATTCACTTCGAATGCGGTACAATAGATGTTATTGGTACTCGTACTTATGAAAGTCCTTGACGTGAAAATAATTTACTATTTATGAAAATTTAACGCCGGTGAACTTGAGATAAGGGTTTTAAAATTGTATACCTTGTGTTTTCTTTAATGTTGATTTGTCTTTGTTTTTAAAAAAGTACGTACTTAGTTGTTGAAATAGGAGACGAAAGTTCACTTCGCTTCAGAAAAACTGCCTTACGGTTAGAAATAGCATCTGCATTAGTTTAAAATTGTGTTTTTCTTGTTCTATGAGTTAGAAATACATATATTAACTTATAACTTTTTTTATGGACGGATTGAAATGAAATGAACTATAAATATTAGGTGACACTTACTGCAATACATAAGTGTAAAGAGTAACAAAATCCGATTAGCCGTTTCTGAGATTAATACGAACAAACGCACATACAAACAAACAAAAATTCTATCAAATAATGTTTTGGGTTCATTACGTTAATAAAGACCCTCAATTGTTTTTCTTATATATCCTTAATGTACAGAAAACGATTTTATTATATGTATAGATGGAAATTTCGGTTTACCTAAAACACATACAGAATACATACATCCAGCAATATAAAAAACTCCATTACAATACATGAATGATTACATGCAATATTTTAAGTACAAAGCAAGTGAAATAAGTACAATGGCGGTAGTACGAGTAATACACCTACCAATGAATTAGCGACAACAATTAAAACTACTACAGTAGATAAAGTATTGAAACAGGGTAGAGTGGAATAGTTATGAAAATGATGCGCTTTGTCAGCAGCTGACGCAATAACAATGGGGGTTGATTAACGCGAAAGGTAAATCGTTCATCAATGTAAAGTAAAAATTTTACAATAAGTTGCAATAACCAAGAAACTCTTTTCCTAAAAGATTTCACTGACTCCTCACGTTGGACTGAGGTGTAGTGAAGAATTAGTTGTAGAAGGATTAAGAATACGAAAAATTAAACGAATGTTTTTCGTTGATAGTATTTACGGAAATTCACTGTTATTAAGTTTGTATTACTTTGCGACAATTGTATATACTTCTATACATGCATAGAACTTCCCTCTCTCCCACGAAGGAAAACATGCATTTATGGTAAATAAAAGTATATACCAACACATATATCACCAATGTTTTTCGTTAGAGCGTCGATAACAATAAATTTAAAGTATTTTTTTTATGTTATAAGCTGCTCACTTACGACCATAAGCAAAGTGCCAATGGTGGTCGAAGCTTCCCTAATTAGTGCCGTTTAAGAACAGACGAGGAAATCTTGTAAGATTATGGGCGCTGGGAGTAAGATGTATAGATCTTCAGAGTAAAATGTACTTCTAGGATTGTAAATAGTCGTACTTAGTTTATATTAATGCCGAATCAAATCGAAGTTAGCGATAGCACAATTTAAACCATGTTTGTAACTTTGTTTTCAAATTATGCAAGAATCAGAGAATAATTATCATTTGCTTCGGTGCTAGAAAACATTTTTAAGTAACGTGTACACCTGGCAGTTTTTTGTCATGTTCTCAATGATTTGTAAGTAGTACTGATCATATACTATGGTTTTTAGCGATCTTATGGCGAGAATAGACCTGTTTCCAGCGGTAGGATAGGTCATTATGGGTCGGGGCGATGCTAATGAATTTTATTTCTCTTGCAGTCACGCTCAGCGGAAGTCTTTACGCCGAACGGCTCCCATATTTTAAGACAAATAGATCAGAGACACGTGGTAAGAAGCTTTTTGAATATTAGTAATGAATATTACTCTTACAATACAAGTTTAAAAGTAAATACAGAATTTACAGGTGGCGAGATTTTAAGGGCTGTTTAAAGGGGTCAAGCTAGCTTGCTTCTAGTTAGCTTGGACTTTTAAAGTAAAAGCTGCAAAATCAGCAAACTATTTTCAACCCCAAGTTATCAATGCAACTTGCAAATAAATAAGCGGTTTTTTAGTTTTTGAATTGATTCTCCAGCGAAACTTAACGGCTGAAGTAGTTTCTTACATCTCAAACACATGCAATCAATGACGTTGACATGGCTAAACCAATGCGAAAGCGAAACGGAAGTATAAAAGTAGCCACTCTGATCGTATCTTCTTTCTTCTTACCTTCTTCTTTCTTACCTTCTCATTGCCTGGCTGGCAACGCATCAGTGATACCTTTGGTCTAGTTGATGTCCATGGGCGACGGTGACCACTTACCATCAGGTGGCTCGTCTGGTCGTTTGTTGGATATTAACATAAAAAAATGTAAACAAATCTAGTCGGGAGTGCCTTTCAGTTAGGTTATCGCACCGCTTGATACGCTGCTTAAGTCGTTGTACAAATATTCACCTCTGCGGGGATATGATCTAAGATAAATAAATTTGAACGTTCAGTTAAAAATATTTATATTTTATACTCGACCAGTGCTACTCAGAGCGTCGTTTGTGTATGAAGCTGCGGAGTATTGAAATTGGTTGACAACCTCTGTTAGTTCGTTTCAGAAAAACCTACTCCTTAATTTTCCTAATACGAGTAGCACCTGGATCCGACAAAATTGTTATTCATTTTTATCAGTCATTTAAATTTTATGTTTGCTATGAGTACAAACATGTTTATAGCTGCAAAAAGGTAATTAAAACTTTATTTACTATACTTTGAACAGAACTTGAGTATATCGTTTTTATTATGATTTCTTATACATCCTATATATCATATATCCTGGACATTGACTCATAATATAGACCATAGGTAAATATTTTAACAAAAAAACGACTTTAATTTAAAGAAGGTAAATTTCTTGGTTTCATCTCCTATTTTTAGGATACTTTTGCCCTTAGGGGTGGTATTTTTTCTTCAAATTAAATTGGCACCAAACGTAAAGTTTATCCTTTTAAACAAAAAAAGGATTTTTTCTAATAGGTTAATAAATTATTGAGTTCGTGAGTTTAGGTGAATAAATTATTAATAAATGTTTGAGTTGAGTTGAGGTAACAATTATGAAAACAAAAAACAAATGAATTGGGAACCACATAATTTTTTGTAGTCGGTTAAAAATATACCAAAGTATCATCTAAAGTTGTTCAGAGGGTTTGGTGTGATGTCTGAGGTAGACATCAATTAAAAAACACGTTTCGGCCTCCATGTCGAAAACAAAAATATAAAAATATTTACCATCAATATTCTTTGTATAAAATAGGCGCCGTTATAATTTTATTGTTGGTATTTTGATAATAAATACCCCTTATAGATTACGCTGACGTCTGTTATTTGGATGCCACTGAGGAAATCTTAAACAAACTTGAGCGACTGCAAAACTTAAGCATCAGATTTATTTTTGGTATTAGGAAGTTCGACCACATTTCTCATCTCCGTAAGGATCTCAAGTGGCTCTCAATACGTTTTCGCAGAAACACCAGGATTTTATGTCTGCTTTTTAACATTTTTCGCTGCACCTCTACTCCGTCCTACCTGCGAGAGCGTTTTTGTTTCGCTCGTCCTTCCCATGCTCCGTGTAGAATCCACCTAAAAACATTCCTCAAATTTCCTTCGCATAAAAGTTGTGTTTACGCTCACTTCTTTACGGTTCATGCAGTACGGCTTTGGAATTCGCTCCCGCCCAATATACGGGACTCTAAAACTATTTATGTTTTCAAGAGAAGAGTAGGGGAACATTATCTATCATTATCAGAGCAAATATAGTTAGAAAAATATGTTTCTTATATTTCAAGTGTTTCTTTTTCTCCATGTTAGGGTACATTCATTATATTATATATATTATATATTTGTATGTATACAAGTTATAAATTAATATGTTTTGTTATATATATTGTAATGTATTTATGTATTATTTACCATTTTATACATATTTATTCGTATATGTGTATGTGTGCTCGCTGCATCTACCTCTCATTTAATGTCTCCAGTCGCAAGTCTGTTGGAAGACATTTCTTAAGAAATAAGCAGCACCTTTGTGCATTTTTTAAGATTAATGTTACTCTGTGCCAAGTATGTGTGTACATAAATAAATAAGTAATTAGTCGCTCCACTCTCCAGCTTATTAAAAAATATGACAATTGGTAAAGATTGGTAAAGACTGTGCATTTTTCGTCATTTAAGAGTCAGCTTAATGTCTGTGTTCGGCGTTTGGTTCTATGTGTGTTTGAAAGTTTATTTTATTGAATGTCTCATTAAATTTGTTTATATTAATTATTATACAAATTATCAGTGACATTTTAATTGAACGCATCAATCATTTTGAGTTATTTTCCTGTTTTTGAACTTGACAGGTCGGTAGTCGGTCAATGGTATAAGGATATTTATTAAGTAACTAAGTAAAAACTAATTTAAAAGTTTTAACAGGATTACCCTGCTAACTTTTATGCTTATTTCTTCGAAACTCATTCTGGGGTTACAATGTATTTTGGAGCAACTCTGAAGCTTTTAAATAAATTAATGGAGTTATTTGGTACGAAAATTTTAACACAATTCAACAGATTACGAAAATCTTGAAGTTACAGATACGGTTTCGTTACATTTGTATATTACAATAAGTATATAATTTGTAAACAAAATTTGTGGTTCGTCATAGGTGTATGGGTTCCTCTGAGGACCGAGACACAACCCGCTGCCGAAGTGTACTGTAAAGAAAAAATCTTTTGATGCAATTTCTTTCAAAAAGTGAAATAGTTGGTTAGCCTCACATGAGGTAATTGTATACATTTTCCAATGCGTTTTCACGAAACTAATCGTAGTTGTACCTTTGGATTTCGTGCTTGTAAACACGATGCTGTTTTAAAGTGATTCAGAAGTAGGTGAATTTAATGAATATGTATTGCCTTAGTTGACGGAGTCAGAAGCGTCATGGGTGGCGTCTCTGCTGTGTCTAGGGGCGCTGTTCGGAGCCGTCCCAACGGGGCTCATCTCGGAGTATTTCGGACGCAAGAAGACGCTATTATACCTTGCACTGCCCCTTGTCGTCTCTTGGATACTGGTTGCTTCCAGGTATGTATGAGTGTACTATTTATGTATAAGAATTTGGTGTTTTTTTTAAGGAAATACAAGAGAAAAGAAAATAGTTTGTTGCTTTTAAATACAAGCGAAAGATGGTACAGCAGTAATAATAATTTACGTAACGTGTCGTAAAATTCCTCACACATGACTGTCGTAAAATTCTTTTTGTTACACCGGGTAATCCATTTTTCTTTGTACCAATTGCGTGACTCGGCTTCATATTTTTGTTTAAATGTTTGTTACTTGTTTAAATCGTATATAATAGGCTTAATAATTTATAATTACCAGTGTTTACAATTTCCTGTCATAAAACCACACCTTATAATACCAGGTTCACTTTTTACAATCTGAACAGTTGCAGTGATAGCCTAGCGGCTTAAACGTCGGTGTCTCGCACGGGAGAGTTGAGTTCGAATTTGGCACGCATGTTTAAATTTTCAAATGAATTATCACTCGTTTGGTGAAGGAAAACGTTGTGAGGAAACCTGCATACTTGAGAGATCTCTAATGTTCCCAAAGTTCCCAATGTTCTCAATCCGAGAAAAGACCCGAGCACAGCAATGGGTCAATTATGGATGATAATGATGAGGACTGTTGCAGGTTTAAGTCGCATAATAATTAATTTAATTGCGTCGAACATTGTAAAGGTCATCTAGGAACTGGATAACATTAATGTGCTCTAGAAGGTTGGTTACGAGTACAGACAGATTTTAAATTACAGTATTTGATGACTATTGCAAATTACAGTATTTGATGACTATTGCAAATTACAGTATTTGATGACTATTGCAAATTTGGCGAATCGTCGAGAGAATATTAAGTTTAAGAGCTACTTGCGGGGATTTACCTCGATTGAATATTATATCAACATTCAGTTGACTAAAGAGAAATCGATTTTATGGAATTTATTTACCGTCGATGTAATTAAATACAAATAAGAATTTACAACTTAAAATATTTTATTATATTGTACCAAATATATGGACCATATTTTTCTCGTCAATGATAACAAAACTGCGGCTAACTTCCTCTACTGGGAAGGGTTTCAGTTTTCTGTTTTTCTCCACTGAGTCACTTTTTTCCAGTCCGAACGTGTATGGCCTGTATGTAGGTCGCTTTGTCGGTGGCGTTGCTGTGGGCGCGTTCAGTGTAGGTATTCCGCCCTACATCGAAGACATAGCTGAAAAACACGTGCTGCCCACAGTCGCCAACTTCTACCATGTTCACTTTGCTTGTGGGGTGCTCTTTGGTTATATCATTGGTAAGCAATTCTGTTAAAAATTTTCAACTAAAATTGGGTCTAATTATTAAGACATACGAGTACATTTGACCCCGTACCTAACGCATAGATTACAAACTTAGACAGTTTTTGTTCAGTAATAATATATCTCACATTTGTTTGCTGTTTTTCAGGTATGGTGCAGAGTACGTCATGGCTTTCAGTACTAAGTGCGAGTATTCCCGTAGCCTTCTTCGTGGCTTACATATTCCTACCGGAATCACCTGGATACCTTGTCTCTCAGGGAAAATCCAACGAAGCCAAAGCGGCACTACGCTACTTTAGAGGCATCGACAACGACATTGATTCAGAAATGAAAGCCTTGAGAGAACATATCAGAAACTCCGCTAAGATTCGAGCGACGTTTAAGGAATTATTTGGCACTAGAACCACAGTGAAAGCTCTAGTCGTCTCTTTTGGTTTGATGATCTTTCAACAGTTAAGTGGTATATTTCCTATCCTTTTTTACGCTGAGAAGATTTTCAAAACCTTCGCAATTTCTTTAAATCCACCCGGTGCTGCTATTATTCTTGGATTCTGTCTCGTTTCATCGACTTACTTCTCAACGATGCTTTTGAAGAAAGTAAGGCGACGGGTTTTGCTTTTGTCTTCTTTTGCTGCGATGGCAGTTAGTTTAGGAAGTTTAGCGATCTATTACCATATGATAGCGTCAAATGTCCGCACGACCAATACTTGGGTTCCATTATTAACACTATGTTTGTTTGTAACAGTTTACGCGGTAGGAGCTGGTCCTATACCCTGGTTGATGTTACGAGAAATATTTCCTCAGCACGTAACAAGACGAGCAACAGCTATTACAGCTGGATTTCATTGGTTTCTTGCTTTCGGAGTAACGAAGCTCTACCAGAACTTAGTAGACATGATCAGACCTGGGTGGACATTATGGCATTTCTCTGTTACTTGTATTATCGCTTTGATTTTCATTTACTTTTTCGTACCAGAAACAAAGGGCAGGACATTGCAAGAAATACAGGATGAATTTGACGGCATACATAAGGGAAAAATACACAGACATTTTATTGAAGTAGAAACAGTCGTAGAAGTTAAATAGATCATTTATAGTGTAGTATTTAATATAATTTTCTTTCGTATTTAAGGAAAACCCCTATTGCAAAGTGGTCATTATTTTCTGATATTATTAGGACCTATGTGGAGAACAATTAGTAAGGGGCTGTAAAAGTACGTATTTATAATTGTAAGTTTCAAATGAGGGTGAAAATGGCGCAGATTGGTATGGAAGACAGTCAACCCTTTGTATCATTGTTAAATGTTACTTAAACTAATTTCAAAGATTCATTGCTTAATATCTTGTTTATTTAAGTACAAAAAAGGTTTCCGGTATGTACATTTGATTTGATAAATTTGACTGCAAATATCGGTTTTAGATACAAATGCTATTGATTTAAGATACGCCATTTTTTGTGGGAAGCTAGTGCCATGAGTAGTAGTGACAATAGTTAAATGTTGTTGCAGGCGCTTATTTATTTTGAAAAATATTTAAATTACTACTATACATAAATAATATAATAAGTGCAGCTTGTTTTATTTTTATTAAATACCTGATGTTAGGAAGATAAATAAACAATAGAAATCTCAAAAGATTATTAAGCAATAAAGAGTATGGAGGGAAGCCAACCATTCTTGAGTCCAAGCTAATCTACTTTGCTTATGTGTCCTGTTAAAAAATGGATGGGTCTAAGATGTCAAGTTCCTATTACAAGTTGCTGAACTCTATGCCACTCAGTTTGAACCTGACGGCACTCATTATTGCTAATTAATTTCTAGGATGTATTTGATGGTAACATCTATCTATGGGTGGTAGTGACTTTTGACCGTAAAGCGGTCCATTTGTTCGTTTGTCGAAAAGAAAAAAAAATTATTAAAATCTTTTCTACTGTATTGTGTAAAATACTGTTTCTAAACTACGAAGACAGTGAAATCAGTCATAGATGTCCATTATGTTTTAAAAATATTTGTAAATAGAAGTTCTATTTGTTGGTTTGAGGGACTCCATCAAACTGTTGTTTTCATAACATACTGTGAAGCTCCCATAAAAATACTTCATAAAGCGAATCTTAGCCTATGAAACGAGAGCTTGCCACTTGTCCCTGACCCTCGTAATCCCATGCCAGTTATTGACTTTGAGTTCCCGAAGATAAGTATCGATCTGATCTGTCCAGCGGTACTTTGGGCAGCCGACAGGTCGTCGACAATTTGGTCACCTCAAGTATGCTTGCTTACCGCCGCGATTCTCTCCCATTCTTTTCATATTCCATATGACCCAGCGAAGGCGGTGACCTTTAGTTACTCCAATTACATTTGACTTCGTCGATCGGTTGGTAGATCTTCATACTCGGCGTTATTATGGGATCTCCATTCTTCATTATCAGATTGGACTGGACCTAGAATCGTTTGCAAGATTTATCAAATCTTATACTGTCAGAAGCTGATGTTCCTGCCCAATTGTAAGTGCACAAGTTTCACAAACATAAGTAAGGATGGGCCTTATTAAGGTCAGGACACCAAAACCTCGTGAAAAGCTGCAATGCATCGTAAGACGTTAAGGGTCCGTATAATTTCTTCCTCGCGCGTGTGTTTGTCAGTAACAGTGCACCTAAGGTATTTAAATTTGAAATCTGATTGTAGAAAATAACCTCAATACGTAGGTCTTGGAGCTGGACCAGAGTATTCTTGTACCGTTTCTTGTGAAGATACTCGGAGCTATCCAGGTTAATTCTAAGTCCCACATTTTCTTCCTTCCCAAGGATACTAACGGCTCCCATAAGTTCTTCACGGCTTTTCCGCTGTTCACTCTTTGTTTTCCTCCGAATTCTGTACCTGATGCATTCACATCTCTCAGGACATACTCCAGCACTAGATTGAAAAGCATGGGTTGTAACCCGGGTCACATCCCTTGTCAGGCATCCCCCTTCTTCATCGTCATCGTGTTGTTTGTGTCAGGGAAAGCCCACGATGTTTGGTACAGTAATTTTTACTGCCCTTTTTGTGCACTGGGACGATAGTGCCAGTGTTCTATTCCTTTGGTTGCTTATTACCTCCCCATACGAGTACACCCAGTATGAGCTCATACAATTTATACTGTATTGTCAATAACAATACGCTATCAAATTTTAAACCTATAGAAATTTTGGTGTGTCTCATTTGTTTGAATGATAAAGATAAAATTGGCATGTAACTGGTAACTGAAAAACGAGTCAATATTCAATACCGGATATTGCTTCTAGGAAAATAAAAAGGTTTCAATAACTTGTTACATAATTTGCTACAAAAGGTATAAAGGTAGGTTGATTTGAATACGAAGGTGGATAACTATAATTTAGGAATGTCGAACTTAAAGTGTGTCTCTGTAAAGTTAAGAATAAGTACGTAAGTTACAATCAAAACATAGGTAGTAATAAAATATATGTTGGTGATGCCAGTAGTTTTAGCAGTATTGTCGAACATAGTGTGGGCGTACAATCGTTCAACACTTTTAATTAATTGTCAACAAACACCCCACACCGGGCAAACGAAACAAGTAACAGTTTCCAGTGCGGAGGAACCGTTCTTTTCGACCGCAGAATGCAAACTGTGGCTCCATCCGGCGTCACTTCACCAGCCAGGCCCCGCTGCAGCACGATGTTAGCCGAGCATCGCCGCCATCGCGGCGGCGCCGCCATCACTCGGACATCGCACCGTGCCTGGCCCCACGCCAGTACTAATGACCATCTCCGACATATATGTATATTAGAAAAAATCAACCACAGCAATAACGAACATAAAAATATTTACAACAAAGTAGCTATAATATTTAGAACATATGCAGGGAGAGTGTATCTAAGGTACGTGTACATTGTGTACCCGTTGCCGTGGGAGCGATGCCGTATTATGTAGGATTTTTATGGCATTAAAACCTTACCGGTGACCTTCCTCGGGGCCACATAGAGGACTCCGGGATCTCCATAGTCCTCTCCGCAGTGCCCCTGTCGAGCTCTGCCCGGGAGGGACAAAATGTCCCGTCCCGCACCATCTCTCATCTTAATGACGGTACGCTGCCACACATACCGTCGTCCTTCCCGGGATCACTAGCCGGGCGGTTCGAGCTCCCAGTCTTACTGCCCTCAACTCCGGAATTCCTATTTTAATAGCCTCCTACGATAGGCAGGGGATACCGTACCTTGTATTCTGATGTCGATCTATCGGTGAGGGACCAGCAAATCTGAAGGTTTTCCAAAAGATTTTCAAAGTTTTGTGAAGTCTGTCAATCCGAACTTTATTCACGGTGGCGGACTATGGACTTAAAGCTTGTAAGCGTGAAGGAGGACCTGAACCCAGCAGTGGGATAGTTAAGTGCTGCGAAGTAATTTTGCCGAATTTTGATTCGTCGTCCTGGAAGAAGGCCCTGATTGTTGTCTGTTCTGGTGATTAAAGTTTCTACTATTCTGTGCTGGAGCCACATGGTTAAGTACCAGGACCTCAAACCATATATGAGGATTAAACCGTGCTTTACAGTAGGCTGTTAAAAGGCTGAAACCGAAACCTTGAGTTTAAAAATGTAGCTTATCAAAAGTACCGAGTGACGTTCCACAAGCATATTAAATTCTCGGCACGACATGAGGCACTGTCGTAAGGAAGATTCTCGATTTACATTCCATGTTATAACTATAACGTAATCACTACGGTTTCACGTGGAAACGTTTGAGGCATTCCACTGTACCGCATGTTGTTTTATTGCAATATTATTTTCCTTAACTTCCCTCCCGGGAAATAACTCTATATCGGCACGCGAGTCTCGTACGTACATCGTACTCCCCCTCGGCCATCGAGTGGAAATTGGGATTTCTTTGGCAATCTTGTGTATCTGCAATTAAAGGAAGAAAGCAAATTTATTTATGTAATTATTTATGGATAGTAAGCACATAAAATGACATTGTAATATTTCTGAATTTTTTCTCACTGAATTATTTTTACGGAAACTTAGGACGAGTCCTTAGCTAAGTCGTTAAGGACTTTGCCTGGCGAGTGAAATGTCCCAGGTAATATTCCCGGCCAGAGCAGACGGAAGACACATTAATGTTTGTTCTCGGGTCGTAGGTGTTTGTCATGTCATATTTGTGTACGTATATATTTTTTTTTATTTTATGCGACCTGCAACACAGGGAATTCTAGTGTGGGGGTGTGAGGGTGTGAGTGTGAACGTTTTAGTTTTACTTAGCGCACACATGAAATAAAATTTTAATAATGATGAATATGAAGAATCTGTATAAAAGTATATTTAAATTAGATTAATCAACTAGCAAATGCCCTCGCTTCGCTTTGAAAAAACTACCTTACGCTTAAAGATAGCATCTGCATTTATATGGGTTTTTCTCGTTCTGTGAATTAGAAATACATGTATTAATTCATAACTTTTTTATTTATGGACGAATTGCAGTGAAACTAACTAATTAATTTAAATGACGCTTACTGAAATACATTAGTGAAAACAAGAACGAAATCGGTTAAGCCGTTTCTGAGATTAGCGGGAACAAACGCACAGACAAACAGACAAAAATTCTAACAACTATTGTTTTGGGTTCTATTGCTTTAATAAAGACCCATAATAATATTTTTTCTCATATATTATTCATGTACAGAAATCGATCAGTTAGAATTTTAATATTAGTATAGATTTGCCGTAAGATTTAGAAGCAGCAAATGGTAGACGGGCAAATGAAAAATAGGGAATAAGACGTAATGCAATATATTGAAAAAAAAAATAACATACTAAAAAAAAATTATGCGAGTGTTTGTATAATGGTTTTTAAGGTCTAATCAATAATGTTTATGGGATGTAAGCGGCTCCATCAATCTTTCAGCCCTCGTGGTGCACCTTTTTAAATAACGGATTTAGCCTAGGCTAGGCAAACAGTCCCTTCTGTTGGAGGTCGCTGGCTTCTGTACCATCCAGTTTAATCCCGACGGACCTTGCATCGGAGTAGAGTAGTTTGCCAAACTGACTAGCTACCACCCTCTCTCTAAAATCGACTGTGAAATGTTTCATATGTGTTTAGGTCGCAGTGTCGGAGAGGTAGTGATATCGCGGATTCTCCGCTTACTTTTCGGTCGGCAATACTTCGGTGATGCCTTTGATGATACTGAAGACTATAGGCGCCGGGGAGCTGTTACCACCAGTGGCTCGTTTTCTAAACAATCTGTCTATAAGCATGTAAAAAATCAATATAGAAATTAAACTTAAATTACGCTATCCGGTGCAAACAAGATGGAACTTTTAGAAGCAATACATTTCCACAAGTAGAACTGAAAATTAGCTGTGTATTTCGCCACAAAATCACGCTAAGTATTATTCCTGTTACATAATATAATTTACATATAATTGAGAGTCAGTATTTCGGGGTTGGCAGTGCCTGTGCCAAGTCGTTTGTCTGCAAAACAAACATTCCTCAACATCCTTTTCTGATCTGTCAGATGACCAATGCTCTGGTAACTGGTAATTTCGGAATGATATCTCCAAATCAAGCTGGAACCACGGCTATATTACAGATAAAATACCCGCACATCCAAATGGTATTTGAGCCACTATAACCTCTAACTGAAAGCTTCAAACCCAAAGCGGTTGCGGATGTTTATTATATAGTGTAACTACTGAGTAACCACTAAAAGTAAATTTTGTACAAACACATATGTTCATTGATATATATTATTTATTTGTTTCATATTGTGTGAATATTTCACTGTCAAACTAGATTGAGTAACCACTAAAAGTAAATTTTGTACAAACACATATGTTCATTGATATATATTATTTATTTGTTTCATATTGTGTGAATATTTCACTGTCAAACTAGATATAAAAAATTCCAACGATGGTACAACCCACGCGTCGCCGTCGGTCGGTGCCGCTACTACGTTATACACTGAAAATATACCAAACTATAATTAAAAAGAAATTGATGGTCAATAATTGTAGGCTAAACGAACTAATGTCCTATCGTGATTGCACGAGGGGTTCTTGTTAGCGCAAGCAAACTCTATTTGTAGACGCTATTCTGTTTCTATACTATTTTAGTGATATCAAAAAATATATTCGTACGTGACTCCTACCACTTAGGAGTTATATTGATACTAAAGTAACTTTGTATTATTTTAGCATTAAACAATTATTATTTTTAAAAATACGACCCGCGGCTGCATCGGTGATACAGCTGCCTATTGTATTTCAGTTTCACAACTGTTATTGTTAATCGATTATTTTTAACAACAAAGATAATGGTATTGTATGATAAATATTGTAGTAATAGTTAGCGGTAACAGAATACTCGGTACTTTAATGATATTACTGGAGATCAAATAATCGTATTACTCGGTAATAGGTTGGACAAGTAACGGTAAGTAATTATAAATGTATTATTTATAAGGAGCAAAGTAATATATGCCGGCTTTTTTCTGAAAATAATTGTCACACGTTACGTTTTTCTGATGTTACGTTTATCACGTGTTTTATAAATATTCCATATTTACCAAATACACGTAAACTTTTCACGTGCATCTCTTTATATAGGTTAAAAAACTTAAGAAACTTTATCGTACTATCGTTGTATTTGTATGAATTTTGAATGAACTGAATTACTTGTAAATATTGTTACAAGGCATTTTATTGTTACTATATATAATAAAATAAAATAGAAAAAATAAATAATAAATGAATAAAATAAATAATAAATAATAATAATAATAAATATGTTATTTTATTATAGCTATAGCTATAATAAAATAACAGTACCTACTTTTGAATGGATCGCGCACTTATGAATCTTACCGAGCTAATTATTATGTTTCAAGCACTCATCGCCTCGCGAAGGCATCGTTTTATAATATTTATATACATACTTCACGACGTCGCTATATATTTCTACTGCCATTTGGAAAGGGTGATTTACCCAAACATATTTAGGAACAGCGGAAAAAACTTCGCCGTATATCTTTTTGATTTGATCTTAATGCAATTAATCGGCAAATATCTCGTTTATATAATTGTCTGACTGATTTGTTTATTGGTAAATGTTTTAAAAAGGTGGACATACCGGATCAATCTAACACTTGTAAATACTACAGTTACAATGTTATGATTGGCTGCTCTTTAACATGTGTTTGTATAAAGTGAAAAGTAATAATGGTTTTTTTTGAAGCAAATTCTTACATTAAACCATCAACTATCATCCAACCTATAACTGTCCCACTATTCGGGTCCTCATACAATGTGAGTGGTTAAGGCCATAGACTTCACATTTTTGAAGTAATTACCAAGAGTTGTCACGACGTTTTCCTTCACCGAAACAAGTAATCAATTACTTTCAATACGCATTTAACTTCAAAAAGTTAAAGATGCAGGCAACGTCGCAAGTATCAGGTCAAACGTATGTTAATGAATTACTAGACGTATTTTTAACTGAAAATTCAAAATCCTATAATTTTAAATCAACACATTAAATTTTTTATCTTGCAAAGGTTTTCACAGAGAGATTTAATATCAAGGAAAATATACGTACCTTTTAAAATGTTAAAAGTTACTTACAGTCGGAAAATATTCATTTAATTTTTTTTCAAAGGCAGTAATCACGGAAAAGCACCTGAAGCGGCCTCTTCTTTTGAGAACGAAACTTTTGGTGTTTATTCAGAGTATGTAGCGAGGGATGTATACGGGTTGTGTATCGCTTAGTGAATTAAAACCTGGGTTAAATGTTTACAATGACAATGTAATGAGAATTTAAAACATTTCTCTATGTACGCCGTGTTTGCTGCAAGTTTGTTATTTTGTATTACGGTTCCAAATGAGATCGCCAAAAAATGTAAACTGTTTTTTTGTGTATTATGAAGTTAATGTATCATTACCGTTGAACGACTGTGTGATTGAACGGAAATGTAATTATAGTAAAGTGGGCGAACTAGCAATCTATTTTATTCTGCGTTTTGGGAATCTTCGTATTCTAGCTGTAGTCTTTCCATAAAAAAACATACGCATAACTTAGAACAACTTTTTATTTGAACTACATACTCTTTCCTTTTGTTATATATGTCTAGTCGAGACCCTTTATAAGACGATTCCAACAGACGGATACTTACTTTGTTATACCAGAGTGCACATTTAAATATTTTGGCCACTAGTGATAAATTCCAGGATGGCGGTAACTTACCAGTCGAACCAGGAGTGGATGTTGGACGTTGCTCGTACAACACTTGTGAGGTTTACATTAGTTCTCGTCGTCGAAAATCATATAGGTTATATTACTACCAAAGAGTTTTAGTAGAGAAATACCTGAATACCCGTAAAAGTTTTCTACTTCAGAAATATTGCTGCATAGAAAATTTAGTAGGTCCAAATCGCAAGACAATCTGTTTCATGATTCAAAATTAGTGTAAAATAATTTTAAAGTATGAAATTTTTGCGAGCACAGTTGTATAGGTTAGGTTAGGTTATTGACGCATTTCGGGTTCGGGTTCAGGGCGGGTCGTTCCACCCTGGACGCCCTGAACACCCTGAGGGATTTCTCTGCGGAGGCGGTGGCCAGTGGAGACGTACTCCTGGCCACCTCGCTTGACATAGCGAACGCCTTCAACAGCCTGCCTGTTGAGACGATTGTGGAGGCACTTAAGTTCCATAGGGTGCCCCACTATCTCCAGCGGCTGTTGGAGGCGTACCTCCGGGACAGAGAGGTCCTCTGGGAGGGGGGCGACGGCCGGCTATACCGACGTCGTGTCGGCTGCGGCGTTCCACAGGGTTCCGTCTTGGGACCGACTCTGTGGAACTTCGGGTTCGACTGGCTGCTGCGGGCGCCTCTACCGCCCGGGCTGAGGGTGATATGCTATGCAGACGACACCCTCATTACAGCCCGGGCGACGAACTTCGAGGAGGCGGCCCGCCTCGCAGAAGCCGGCACGTCGATCGCGGTCGACCGCATTGCTCTGCTGTGTCTGAGGGTCTCTGTATCCAAGACAGAGGCCCTCCTATTCCATGGCCCACGCAGAGGCCCCCCCCGAGGTGCGCGGATCGTCGTCCAGGGTATGGAGGTGGAGATTCGGGCCCAGA
>PDGT01000082.1:136728-184896 GCA_003671415.1 Megathymus violae | reverse complement strand
AAAAAAAAAAAGGTTATTGACGCAATTAGAGGTTTCAATTGATTAGGAAATTGGCGTTCAGCAACGGACGGAGGCAGGGCCCGGAACCGCTTACCCTTAAAAGGGTTTTTAAGTGGGTATTTTTAGCACTGGTTTTGAGAAACCATTACATACTGGTAAGCCTTTCAAAGATTGACGGCTCATACGGCTAAGCCATTTGTTTGAATTAATTCGAGTTAACTCAAAACTCCCTCAAGAGGTTTTTTAAGTAACAGTTAAAAATAAGAAGTTCTCAAAAAAACCCTTCAAAACCCTATCCCAAACAATTTGGGTGGGCTGAGGTTAACCCGATCGAAAGGCTTATCACTATACTGGCCAAGCTGATCGAAGGTTAACCCAAGCGAACGAGTAACACTCGAACGGCTTAACCCCTTCCAAAGGCTTAATCAAATGAACGGGTTTTCTGGGCCCTGGACGGAGGTCAACTTTATATTGCATATTTGTTTTTGAAACGCAGCTGGAAAAATGCTTGCATGTTTTCGTTAATAATTTGTTTCACTAGAATTGTAATCTTTGGAGTCTTACAATAAATATACAGTTTTCAATGACGGACACCATGATAATGTCGTTCTCCATAATCACGATATAACTCATACGGGTTTATTCTCGTGTCTTGGTTGTTTATGATGCCTTATTTTGCATAAAGTTGTGTAATTTTTGATGTATGAAGTCCCATCCATCCTTTGCTTCGTACCACCTACCTGGCCAACATTCTTCGTCACCTGCTCCGCGAACTTTCCGAAAATCTCGCTCTGAAATCGTGCAAAATGGTATGTTTTAGAAGATGTACATCGTGTCATGATTGAATGCATCCGGTTCGCTGCTGAAAGGAGTTGGTATTTAACAGTTTGATATGAAATTGTTCGAAATTGGGAAATAAAGCAGCATCCTTGATTATCACCAGTCATAGGATTTATATATATGACGGAATGATGGCGATCTTAAAAACAATTACAACCACAATAAATATTTTTATAATACTACTACTAGTGCCCCGTCCGACTTCGTTCGGGTTGGGCTATTAATTATATACAATATCTACATGATTATTAAACATTTTATATTTTCCATTCATTAGACATCTTATGACTGACATTTTATGTGTTTTAAGTGTTCCCACTACAGACAAATTTTCACGAAGATCAGTCAAGCCGCTATGGAGTTATAACGGAGCGTGCAGATGGACGGACGAAAATTTTCAAAATGATCAAATTGGTGTCAGTGTATCATAAAACGAATATTTATACATGAAATGAAAAAAATGAAATGTACAGACATTTGACCATGTTGATAATTTCTGTCTATCTGTACGTCCCGTTGTAACTCGAGAACGGCTCGACCGATCTTAATGAAAATTGGTATGTAGTGATAACACGCGATCGCGCAGATGACAGGCTGTATGAAACATCAGTAAACCTAATGATGTCTAATGAAGGCAAAATGATTTTTTTTTATTATCATAAGTAATAGTCCAACTCGAACGAAGTCGGACAGGCCGTTAATGATTATGTGACAATTTTTATTACTTAACATCAATTACACGGGTCATTATTACCATTGACATTAGTGATAAATATAAAACTACCTACAGTAACACCATATAATCGTATATGAAATTATATAACTGTTGTATAGTACTAAGCTCACATATAGTGTATATTAAGCAATTGCAGCTTCTGAAGTAGCTACACCCTACTGAGGTATCGTACGTAATTACATCTTATTGTTACAATGGTAATATGTAAATAAATAATTAAACGTCGGTAACAATGTTAGAGAACCAGTTAAAAAGCGAGTTTAATGTTTCGTTTTGATGATGCTTTTGGCGGTGATTACTTACAATTAAAATCATGAAGGTACCCTTCGTACATCAATATGTATGTATATGCAAGACAATGGCTCTTTTGCATAGCGCATCTACCTCCTTGTAGTATATATGGCTGCTAACATAATTCCAGCGTGAAAGCCAAGTAACAAGCCTCAGTGGTTTGTGAAATCAAATCAAATTGCAAATTCGCTGCAAACGAACGGCTCGGGTGAGTTATGGTCTCTCGTAACATGCCAACTTACCGTGTCTCACTGGCATACGGTAGACTACACATATCAGCCTTATTTTAGTCTTTGTAGCCCAAAGTTGATCTTGCGTGCCGAAGAGACCTTTATGTCATACACAGCTAAATATTTCAACTCAATGCAACAGGTATTAATGAGTATAAAAGTGTATCCTAACATTTTAAAAATCTTTAACCTTTAAGGATAAGCCGACCACCGGGATTCGTAATGCAATGAACTGGAGGAGGCAAAATTATTTAAATACTTCTGTGATGTTCTGGTGTAGGAGATATGCATGAGCGGTGTTGGCTGTTAACCTGTAAAGGGCACGGTGTTTAATTGAAGTCCTTTTTAAACGATAAACTCACAGTTTTTATTGTTTTTATTTTTGAACGATAAAGTCATAGCTTATCATTATTTTATAACAATATGTGCGGTCGGTACAAGTGAAGGTTTTGGAAGGGGCTGTGTTGCCAGCGACCATAGATTAAATTACACAATATTTTTAATGCGTTATGTTGTAAACACATGGCGATCACCCTTTGCATTAACATCGCATGGTTGTTTGGTTGTTACATAGATCTCTAATCGCCTCCTCGCAGCGTTGAGGCCACATCCTTAACTAATTACTATACTATCCAGCGGTATTTACAACTCTATTAGTCAAACTTTAAGACAGAATCCATTGTAGAAGACGGTACGTGAATTAACAGCAACTGCCGTTATGAAGCTGGTGTACAAAACGCAGCAATACGGTGGACACGACAAAAATGGATTTATATTATAATTTCCTCCGTTCTACGTTTGTTTTCGATTCGGATAATACATGCGCAATTGCTCAAATGTCGCATTATTTTGGGTTCTACCCTCCATTTTTTTTGGTGACGCCCTGAATTATAGCTGTTGTTACGCGATGGGAAGGTTAGTCAGTCTGACTAGATTATTAAAATTAACAGTGAAGTAATCTTTACGTGGATTGTATCTGTCACTTGACGACGGTATTTGCGACAACCCAAGGCAAACTGGTGCTTGTGTGGGTGGTTGACGTGCAAAATGATTGTTTCAGCGATTACATAATTACTGTGTATGTGTGTGTATGTGGTTGCACACCAAGTTTCCTTGTAGCATATCAGTACATTGTCGTATGCCTTACATTGTATTTGCTTTCTTTACGAGATGGTAGCAAACTATATTGATTAATTTCCATAGGTATTTCTACATCGTTCTATCACTATGGTCTAAGAAGTTTATCGATCAATGTTTGCGAGGTAAATTTGAATATATCTTTGTCATAATTATGGTACGAATTAAAGCAAACTTTACCTAATCGCAATACGAGTTGGAATATTATTGTTCGTAGTCTGTGACGATAGTTTTAATTTACATATCTAAGGCTCATTTTATGTTGATGCCGAGTAGAATTAATAGTCTGAAAGTTTAAATCGTGTATTGAAGTAAACTTTGGAACAAAATGTAAGTAAAATTTATACAAGCGCAATTTTATGCACGCTTCTACTTTTTACTCTTCCGTACATCTCATCGAAAAACGGAATAGTTATCGGATCATCAATCAATCGCATCTGTTAATCTGTCCCACTTGATTTAAAGTTATTGTACAGAAAAAGTTGAAATTTGGCACACATATAGTCCTTCGTGATCCAAATAATTGGATTTTATCGGTTTAATTAACAAAATAAACTTTTGTCTAGTCCGTTTTTACATATTAAATGTATTTTAGAATCTTAAAACAAATTATTTTTAAACATTTAAAAATGATGCACGAAAATGGGCCATTTCGCATTCATCTCCGACACTACTGATCTTAATAAAAATACGTCTATATAAGTCAGTCCAGGTAGATTTTAAGAAAACTTATATGGAATTTTCAAGACTTTGGAAGGTCCACAGGTAACGGCAAATACTCTTACATTACACAACAGTAAACACGTTATAACAGGGCGTTTGATGTCGACTTGACTAGCTTTTCTTCCTTTTGAGTCTCTGCTTCATTTTGCTTTGACTATATGTGAGTGAAGAGCCTCAATATATAGCGCCGTGTCTATCGAAACATACGATGGGTTTAGATCGCGTAGCCACGTATTTATTTGTGTAGATTTAATGGTAACCTTAGAAATGAATATTGAAGCTATTAGGGGCTGTGGTGGATGTTTCCTCCCGTTTGAGATCGTTGCGCTCTATGCCACCTATTTTAACCAATGCTCCTAGATTTTTGTCGTTAAATTAGTATTAATTTACTTTGCAATAATCCGCAAGTTCAATGTATGACGGTGTATACTTCTATACAAATATATATTTTTGCGGCTAACAGTATTAGAGCCCACCCACCCCGAGATGCTCCGTTTCGGAGCGAAACACGTATTGGTGACGGTATGTGTGTTGGTATATGCTTTTATTTATCATAAATGCATGTTTTCCTTTGTGGGAGGGAGGGAGGTTTCATGCATGTATAGAAAGTATATACCATCATACATTGTGCTTGCGGATTGTTGCAAAGTAAATGAATACTAATTTAATAACAATGAATTTCCGCAAAGTAACGCCTGATACTATCAACTAGATTTTTGTTGATCACCAACTAACAATAAAGAACCATAGTTTTTATCTATCCAGCGAGCCTCGCTCCTCTGTCATTTTCTCATATGACGTCATTACAACAGATTACTTATCATAAAATGTGTTTCGTCGAGTTAATAGCGGTATTCGACGTTGTGTTTTTGATGAGTATTCATGTCTAGTTTTTCTTAAAGCTTGCTGTTTTTAGAAATTTTAGAAATACATCAAAGACTTCATTACGTATAAATTATATAAATATGAAAGCTTTAATAGTATCAAGTGGTGTAAGATGTGTTTGGGATTGATCGTGTTTAATTAGGTCGAATGTACTTAATTCAGTGATCGAATTGACTGGAAGATGAATTAAAAGACAAAAATAACAGTACTATCTTATTGGAAATGTTTTATTCTGCTACTCTTGATTTTCGATGACTTTGATATTGATTTTATAAGCGACATCGAAATTAAATTTGAATTAATCATTTGTAAGTCCAAAAATTTTTCTGTCAAATTTTTTTGTGGCACAACTAGCAACTAAGTTATTGTTTTTGCCATACTAGCCGCATATTATCTTAAACTTAGGCTTTATGTTTTACAAGGAAGCATTCGTTTACACAAAAAATAACGTTCATACAGCATTACGATTTATTCTTCTGTGCGTTGCGAATATGGGAGCGTACTTTATCATGTTACGGTTAGCTAACGCGAAGAGACAACCTGATTATAGACACAAGCGCTGGTGCAATTACTGACCCCTTTGAAGTTCCGATGCGCCGACCCAAACTAATGCCTGCCTATACGGCTCTCGACATCGCAACGAAATACGGGAAAAGAGAAATGATGACTTTATATGACAACAACCGGAAAGCGATTCGTTCACTTGATGATAATTGGTCTCTGGAGCAAATGTACTTCTGTAAAAACAGGGACATCACAGACGCGGCGCCAGAGTAGTATCAAAGTAGCATCATATAATATAACCATATTAGAACTATGCATGTATAAGAGTATTTACCATCATACATTGTGCTTGCGGATTGTTGCAAAGTAAATTAATACTAATTTAATAACAAAGAATTTCCGCAAAGTAACGCCTGATACTAACAACTATATATATATTAGAACCGTTATTAGAACTGCAATTGTGTTCCATGTCAATCAGTAGGTGGACCCGTGGAAAGGTACCACCATTTATACACGGATTTAAAAGTCACCTACCAGTGAACGCAAACATAGAAAAGCAGGAAGTTAAATCGCATCCTTTTCGATTGATACCATTTCCATGGCGATTCTATATGTATATGGCAGGTGGTAGTTACCATCACTCGATCTGTTCATACGTTTAATATTAATCAAAAAATAAATTTGTTTCTAGTTGCATTACCATGATATTAAAGACTTATTTTAAAATAATGAGACATCAAATCGTGCTATGAATGGACTGCGCGGTGTACCGTCGTTACTGCTGGTCACACTTTAATTCATTGAAAATCTTATGTAAGCAAGCGTGAGTCTTTTTTTTACTGCTAAAATTATGCTACATACTATGGATTTACTGCTAATACCATACCACTGCAACATTATCTCTTTGTGTGAAGTAAACTAGAAATGTGTAAAAAATCAACAGCATCAATCAACAACAGCGTCAATCAACAACAGCGTTAATCAACAACAGCGTTAATCAACAACAGTGTCCATCAACAACAGCGTTAATCAACAGCAGCGTTAATCAACAACAGTGTCCATCAACAACAGCGTCAATCAACAACAGCCTTAAATAACAACAGCAACTTTAAACAACAACAAATTCACGCGTTTTTAACTATGAATTTTTGCGCAGAAAGTATAATTAAAGAATAGTTTTACATGAAGCAAAACTCATTAATAAAAGTGCTATAATTTTTATTGGAACCATGCCAATGGTTGAGGAACAATAGTATGCTCTGTGCCAGTGATAAGATCTACGGAAATTGCGTTTGAAAATCAACCATGTATGGAAAATGGAATGTCATTACGAGTTGAAAGGGGTCTTCGGGCATTGTTTTAATTTTCTATTTGCTAGCCGCTCACAATCCCGCGCTAGACGCCTTTTCATAGTGAATCTTCTGTGCTCTTTATATGAGTTATGAAAATATAAGTTGTTTCGAGGGATTCATTTACTTTATGTAAAACGAAATACTTTTAAAATTATGTACCATATAACATGATCTTTTGTCATACATTTTATACTTGACAGAATAAAATAAAACGTTTTTCACTTATTTCTTTATCATCAAGATAGTCGATCTTAGTACCTATATTTTATTACATGTTATAGTATATCGTGATATCAAGTATTAAGACGGTTATCTTAAAAAGTATGGGTATATACTTATTTACTTAGTATAATTACTTTCATAAAATATAAACATATTCATAATTTACATCACGATAAAAGTATTTTAATTTTTACATACATTTGATGTGTCAATATATTATATACTACATATTTGCTCATATTTAAAGTATAGAACCCGAGCTATGCGTGTTCGATACGAACTTATTCGATGTTCTTGTGTAGCGCGGGGCAGAGCGTTCCTTGCTTTGTGGCTTGTCTCAATGCACTCGGACTCGGTCTTTGTGAGTAAATCAGTAATTTGAAATTCAACTTGTTTTCTCAGTAATAAAGATATAAGCGACTCAAATTAGGGTCTTATACGTTTAAATTTTATTCTATGAAAAATATATATTTGTTATCTATTATATACATATTAGTGTTTGACTACAATCCGACCTGATAGTAAGTGTTTATGTAGCCTTAGATGGTAAAGCGCATTAACTTAGAAAAAATGGATTAAGTTTTGCTTTAAAGTAATCCACATTATAATGGGTTGGTAACACCGATTCGAGCAGACCATTCTAATCCTTTCCGGTAAGCATTATAAATAACGAAGTAAAATCCGTCGTCCATACCGCAGGGATGTTTAAAACAAAAGGATGGATAGTCGCCGTTCATCGAGTCATTCGATAGTGAAAACAGCACTGAAGAAACACATGGATGTAATTTCTGCGCACACTTCAGATTAACCTTATAGAATACTGAGAGGTTGGCTACTCTATGTCTACGCTCCAGGCTCTGAAGATTTGTCTCAACTAATTCTGGGTCCACAATAAATCTCTTTGTGCATTCTACATTGAGTCTCTACATTGAATCTAATGCTGACAGATGACATTTAGCAGCGCTAGACCAGATGTGACAGCAGTACTCCACACACCGCCGAACCTGCGCTTCATGTAAAGTTAAAAGTTGTTTCGGTGTGAAGCACCACGTCACCTATGCATGAATGCCTAGCGTCCGAGCAAAAGTTAAGATGTGAGGAAACTTTTA
This sequence comes from Megathymus violae, assembly GCA_003671415.1. Taxonomy (NCBI): domain Eukaryota; kingdom Metazoa; phylum Arthropoda; class Insecta; order Lepidoptera; family Hesperiidae; genus Megathymus; species Megathymus violae. Next base: position 176,864 of record PDGT01000082.1, on the reverse strand, counting down.
CTCATAACAACTGAAGGTAATCGGTACATTCTAAAATGTACCTTCAGTTCAGGAAAGGAAACACCCTATAAATTTTGACTTCATGTGAACAAGCTGTTTTTGGCGGTGAACAGACACATCTGTATTTTTGAAGCGTTGATCTCACAAGATTGCCACCACCCCATTCGGAGACTGCCTGAAGTGTGAGATTTAGTCTCTCTACTTTCGAAATAATGCTTCAGAGTATAACTTGGGCAGTAAAGATATGCGATGTTTGACGAACATCGAATGTGCGTCTCCGTTAGAAAGAACAATTATGGCTTTTCAGTCTTCAAGGTAATGGTGGACTCAGGAGAAATTAGAGTACAATCTTCGGATGTTCGTGAGGTGTACTTGGAGTGTAGGGACATGAAGCTTTTTAACTTTCAACTGACAGAATTAGAGTTGCTATCTATTGTGAGCTTAATCTGGAGCCAACAGGGACTCTTGCACACTCCACCCCGTCCAGATCGCCAACTGATCCCCTCGTCCGGTTGACCCAAGATGATAGGGCATGATAGAGCCACCTCGGAATTTTTATTGTTTTCTGTCTTTGTCCCGTGGGTGGTAACTTGAGCCGGTACCCGGTGTACATGCCCACTACCAATATTACTGTTCGTCTAGTACTACCCAGAGGATACGTCTCGGACAATCATTATTAAAGTAACCTCCAACAGATTAAAGTAGCTCATTTCTCTGTGGTATTAATAAAAGTGAGATTATTCAGTGCGTTAAATAACTAGATTTTTTTTCTTCCATTCGTTCCATTTTAGCTAAGTAGATCTTCTATTTCCTCATAGATTCTGCTTCGTTTAGTGAAGCATTGGATTTAGTTTAATTGCTTATAATTGAATCTATTATACCGTACTTTCTACAACTACAAATCCAAGTTTAAGACTGTTTATTACGAGTGCTGTAGAATAACTGAAAATAATAATTCATACAATTAAACACATCTACACGTATCAATTTTGCTACCAAATATGGGTACATCGCAATAAGACTATGTGCACACGGCGCACTATTTTGAGAATTTTAAAACGGTACTAATAAAATGTGATGAAATATTATATTATGATAACATTTTACATGTTCTAAAGGAATGGGTCTAGAGCAATGGACATTTAATTATATTCGAAAAAGATACCAGTAACAAACAAGCCGGTCTATTTATAATCTTACGTTCGCGTTCCGAGAGCAAAACAAATTGGACAAACCTTCTAACAAAATCAACTCAATCGCTCTTGAAAACCAATTCAGAGTTGTCTAAACAACCTTTACTAAATAAATAAAAAGGAAGAAATGGAATAACATCACGAATCGCGTTGTAAATTGCCGGATTGGGTCTATGGAAACAGCATAGAGATTTTCGGGCTTAGTGTGTTTAAGCTGACAAGCTGAGGACTATCATATTTTGATTGTATTCAGACGTTTGATTGCTCTTTGGTTGGAGCTCAGAATAAGTTAATAGGAAGTCTTTTTAAAACGTTATGCAAAAACCCATAGGTTTCCGCGCGATGTTTTCCTTCATCGAAGCAAGATATATTCATTTATATTTACGCGGTTGACCGAAGCTAAGTCATAAGGGACTAGCTCGGTTTGGATCACTTCGTAAACTAATAAAACAAATACTACGTACAGTACTGTCTTGACCCTGTTGTAAATTCACTGCAGGCACGTTTTTAAAGGTTTTTTAATTGCATTGGGGAGCCTGAGAGTGTACGTTAAGCTTTGAGTAGTTCTTTAGAAGTTTTGTACCGTTTTCGAAAAGCTTATGTGTGGTATATTATTATAATAACTAGAATTTATAGTTTACCATGCCCTCCGAAGCACAAAAACCCGCATGAAGTCCTGCCAGTAGTTTACACTTAAGAATACTATAGCTTCAAATTTGTCGATCAATTAAGTCACAAATTTTTAGCTTGGGTTCTTCAATATTATACATAATTATGGGCAATCTATCAAAGGGTTTTTATTCACTCTGTCTTGGACAGAACTTACTTAGACAAATTTTATGGGTGTAATAAATCATAGTAAGTGCCGTCAGGATTTGAGAGATGGATAGTGGGGTGAGAATGTACTTTTAAAACGTGCACATAAATAAATAACAAGTTTGCGACTGGAAGGGTTTATGTACCAAAAGCTGCTATATTTGTGCAAAGGAGCTACTTTTCTTATCGAGTCTTTACTTGAAGTCAGATAATTATAACACATGTGAATTAAGTTCTCTGGGCTTTAGCTGCTTCATTACTTATTTCAATCTTCTTTATAAGATTTCCTTAACCAGATTGAAGAAATTAAATCCTTTCAGAATTGTCTGTATGTCCTTACTTTGTGTTGTACTATATGTACTCGGAAGACTATTGACACTCAGTACATATAGAAAATTACACGTATTGTATTAACCGCTACACGATGGAGTAATAAAACTACCCACGAATAAAATAATTATTAGTGTTTCACTCCATACATATCACTGGGTAATTAAGAAAAATTACAATTTTTATAGGCATGTGGAATATCTATGAATAGGTCCTTAGAAATGGTTTCATATGATTTTTTTTCCTAAGTCAAGATTGTCAAAGGTTACCCACTGGTGCATGACGTAATGCTCCTGCACAAACTGCCGGTGTCTCTAACCAGTTCACCTCAGCACACTAGTTCATCTTTATACTTATTCGAATTGTTTGACAACTCGACGTACGGCAGGTATCCATCCTTATGTAGTGAACGTACTACCTGCACGGACGACGCGGTTTACGTCTTTATTCATTATGCCAACTGCAAAGGACTGAAATAACTTGTCCGCGTCAGTGTTCCCGGCTACTTACGATGCGGGAGTCTTCAAGAGGAGAGTGAATAGGCTTTTATTTAGTGCGTTCAACAACTTAGACATCATTGCCACTTACCATCTGGTGGGATTGTTGTCATTAACTTATTTTATGTAAAAAAATTAATGAGGCTAGTCAATTCGAGGTCATAGGTTCATAGCTGTGTATTCATCATTACGGGGTAAGACTTAGGAAATTCGGGCGTACTTGATAGTTGGCGAACGTTATTGGCAAAATTTATTGAGCTCGCAGATCCTTAATTTTTTCGTTTTCTATGTTTTGTTGTTTAACTATATTATAAATTCAGAATATTTATGTATAATAAGTACATTTAAAATGTTACTCGTGAAGCTAATTAAAATTTAATACAAAAGGTGGATAGACCATTAAATCAGGCAGGTCATGCATCATAAACGTCACCACGTGCGGGTGTTCTACCTGCAAATTATCCTGTAATGATTACCAGCGGGTAGCGTTCGGTAATACAGCGATAGGCTGATATAACAGCTCGAGGCTTGCGTATCGTATCCGATCGACCGAGTTAACTAATTGCTCGCTTGATTACTGCTTGTGCTTTTCGGAGGGAACATTGCTGGGGGTTCGATGTTATAGACAACGGAAGTTAAGCCCTCCTAACTATTGTTAGCCGTTGTTTTCTATCACATTTACGCAATGTCAATTTTAGGCACCGCTTACCAAATAATTCCACATTTGTTATTTTCAGGAGAGATTTTGAGGATTAAATCATGTCAGTTTTCTTCGGACTACACCTGGCTGGATACCACCCTCTTTATGTTAACAATCTTCATATTTACGTCTTCCTTTTACAGAATCGAATTATCATTTCCATCAAACTGTGCGACGTTTCACGCTTTACCGATCTTGTAAATATATATAGGATAGAAGTTGTTATTCGTTGCGTTTAGATATGTGTTCCTTGAATACCAATGCAACCGCTCAACCGCTAGAGACATCTTCCACCTATCCTACGATATACTGAGGAAGTTTTACGTACGCCCTGATTACTTCTGACTGAATGTTGCTGTAGATATTTTCATACAACATAACTTTTACTATTAATGGTTATCTAACAGTAACTGTCTTAGTTACTGTTAGCGAATATATTTATTTTAACTTACTTGAGTCATATTAAACCTGTTGGAACAGAAATTTCACCTTGCCTTGGACAAGGATTTCCGTTTCAAGGGTGGTATTATAAATACAAACGCAAATTTGAAACAATTTTAAGGATAAATATACTAAAATAAATTATTGTAGTCTTAGCAAAAACGAGACTAAATAAATAAAAATAAGAAATTAATTAAGATCACGAGTATTTTAAATGGTGAAATTTATAAATCACGAAATAGAAAATCAAGCAGACTGTTGTAAATAAATTCTAAACAAATATAAGACGAAACAGAATTGACTATTCAAACGGGCAGAGATTTTCCTTAAAACGTTCACCACAAATATAAGTGTCCCTAGACGAGCGCTCATCGTCTTATATATGTGCTTGGCGGTGACTCTCCGCCATCCCCTCCTCTTAACGGATGTGACGTCACTTTGCTGCTAACACGGCCTCTCCTGACACCCTGACGTCCCCGTCAGGAGCAGATGATCCTCCCTTATCACCACAGTTTTGGCGGCTCTGCACATTCGGTGCATTCTCAACGTCAACTTCTGTTATGGACATACCGTTTGATTGGTCTGCACAATCGAAGAAAGCAGCGCATTCTTCTGGAGTCCATTCACCCTTCCAGAGCACCATGAACTGTTGAACCTGTTTCACGTTTTTGGCTGCAGCGGATTCAATTAATGTTTTAATTTTATCTTGACTCGGCCTAACCTGACCTTGACTTATACGTGAACAGAGATACTCAATTTCCGTGCACAAAAACGGAAATTTAGAACATTGTCGATATACACCAGAATTTCACCAGACTCGAGCACCCACAATATTGTATTAATCGGGATTGATGATCACTTCAGGACGACTAACCATCAAAGTAAAGTTTCCGAGCACACTGAGATAAAGTGTCCAATCATAATTTAAGCTAAGTCAATCACCTGTCTCAAACCAAGGGACTCGACCATCTAGGATAACGTATCTGATGCACTCCAAGATAAACAATTATCCAAGACTCAGAGTCCCCCCTGGGAAAACTTGTCCGATGCGCTCCAAGACACAGTTAACCCAAACCCAAATTCTGTACAGGATAACCATTGTCCGATGCACTCCAAGACAATTGGATATTCTGGACCCAGAGTCCCCCCCAGGATAATTACTGTCCGATGCACTCCAAGACATATAGTTATCCCCGGCCCAGGGACTCGGCTCCTAAAGTAAGGTGTCCGACATTCTCCAAGGTAAGTCAATCACTTGTCTCAAACCAAGGGACTCGACCATCTAGGATAACGTATCTGATGCACTCCAAGATAAACAATTTATAAATCACGAAATAGAAAATCAAGCAGACTGTTGTAAATAAATTCTAAACAAATATAAGACGAAACAGAATTGACTATTCAAACGGGCAGAGTTTCCCCTTAAAACGTTCACCACAAATATAAGTGTCCCTAGACTTTTTTTTTTTTTGCGCCCAGACAATTGGAAAAAGGGCTACCCTCCGGGAAGCGGGGGAGGGGGGTGGTGAATGCTTTATGCATACCAGCGCAGCCGGCTGCGCTGGTTATGTGGGACTCCCGAGAAACCTAGGGGCCTACCCACTAAACACCACCCGAGGCTGGCTTTGGCCTGGAGGCCTTTAAGCCGACATCTGATGCGACCCCCTTTAGGGAAAGGGGGCGCTAAGTCCCTAGACGAGCGCTCATCGTCTTATATATGTGCTTGACGGTGACTCTCCGCCATCCCCTCCTCTTAACGGATGTGACGTCACTTTGCTGCTAACAGTAGCTAAATTAATTTATTTCATATTAACTGCATAAAATTCATAAATTCGTTTGATGTCTTGCTAGATTTTTGAGTCTTAAATATTATTCTAAATGATAATCTGAAATATTGCCAAGTACTTGAATTTCAGTATTTCCTTATCCGGTGCCCTCAGATAGACGGATTTAAATACGCCGAAATCTTTTCAGAACGGAATACTTACGGTAATGTACGGTTGTTAATAAATTGTAATAAAAACAATTGCTGCCCCTAATTAGAGTTCGTAAAGAGGTTACACCGAAAGTTGACTTAGATAATCGAAGTTAACGATTCCTCGTAAAATCGTGACAATACCAAGTAATTGGCATCTCGACGCACGGAAGCGTTCACTAAAAATTTGTCCTTAACGGTCATATCCAACTATTGACAACCTTTGATTACTATTTGGGGTCACTCATTTGTGAACGTCTCGACGTTTCGGTTGAGTAAAACTGACGTAAAAGTCAGTTGTAACTTTTGAACATAACTTCGTGTGAGGGAACTTGTTTCTCAGTGGTATGACAGCGACGGTTGTCAATAATAAGTTCTCGTCGGGTCGGCGACCCGTGGATGATGACGCTAAGTTCACTGACCTCCATTGGCAGCATGCGGCATGCCGACCATTCGGTAGTTAAACATAATAAATATAAATAAAGGTATGTATGTATATTAGAAATAATTTTTTACGGAGCTAAAGCTGTACATTATATAATATATTATAAGAAAATTTAATTGCAGATAGACATTAATATATAACATGTCAGTAATATGTAAGCTAAATCATATTTTGGATTTTGCGACTGTCTCGTACCATTATAACGCGTATACCATTATATCATTATATACCTAAATATGGAATAGATTAAGTTGAATGCTAGCGTTATTATGTTCTCATAATTTATAACGTATATTATGGGTTAAACTACTGTTAGTATAAATGATTTATGTGCTTTTTGTAAATAAATATATTTGTAGTTTATAGAGCTTCCCATAAAATATGAGATTTATAAATCACTTAATGACAAAAAGTAAACAATTGTTTTTGGTACAGTTGTTATACGTAAGTATTAATATTGTTATTATCAGTGTTCGCTTCCCGGTCGACACTCGACTGTAATCAATATGTAATATTATTTTAATCATATTTTTTTGATAATACTGAAGCTAATCGATAGATACCAAAAAAATTGATTGTCGATTTGAGTAGAAATGTACATAGTTTTTTCTTTAAGTGTTAATATATAGATTAGCGTGCAAGTGAAGTCAGGACAGATTTCTATAAGTTTTTAACATAGTTATTCTCTGTATGTTGTTACAGACTCACTGTTCTTCAAACTACATATATCCTCTCAAAGGTGTTAACGGCAACAAACATTAGGAGCTCACATTTAAACTTTTACTCAAATAAGTCATGCACGTCAGGCAACCCTACTCAATCTGACAACCCTAACTCTCGCTTGTCTCGGCAAAACTGAAACAAAAGCAACAATCCTTCAGATGTATTTATCACCGGTGTAATGACTTCGGCCGACTGAGGCATACGGTGCGCCCTTAAACGCGTGTGGGTAAGATTGAAATTCCTCGTTCCTGTTAGTAACCCGTGGCGTAAATCTTCGAGATCAGCGTTCGGATAATTTTGCAGATAAACGTTACAAAAGTTTTTCTTGTTTACCAGCGTAAGGTAATGTGCGGTGAGGTGGGGGGACGGACGGTCCTTGTGGCCTGTACGAACCGAGCGAGAGTAATGCCATCACTGCAGAGATAAATCAAATTCTGTAATAATAACGTAATAAAAAATATTACCAACTAGCTGTACCCTGCGCGCGTTGCTACGCCACCAACTAAAATTACACATTACATTACATAAATATTCAATTCATTTCGAGATCACGGCAATATATGAAATTCATTGGAATGACAGTGGCGCCATCTGTCGAAAATTGGTCGTACCAACTCAGAAACCTTCGTGGGCTCATGCACAACAACTTTGCTAATGATCAAATGCATAGTTTACGATTCTATAAAAGACATACAGACAAACATTCATTTTTATATACGATATACAGATTGTCACATGATGTTATGATATAGTACATAATACCCAATTAATAAGTTCGTGCTATTTCCTCTATAATTAATCAAGGGGCCTCTACCTGGTATATCTATGCCCCTAATCGCCTACTAAATTATCATGTCCACTTAAATCTTGGGCCCGTGGAGATTAGAAAGTGATAATGTCATAATCCTTAATAATAAATGTTCACAAATTGTAATTACTCTGCGTTAAGATACTCTATACCACAAATAGAAAAAAATCGAGAAATTGTCTTTCATAAATATTTAGTCAGGCCGGGAATTGAACCGGCACTCGAGTAGTAGAAACAGACCTACGGAGTCGTCATCTGTTTCGATTTGCTTTACAAATAATTGAAATTCTTTAATACGAATACCAGTCTTGACGCTATTAATATATAAATATGTTATTCATCATCCTCCTGCCCTTATCCCAATTTTATTTGTGGTCGGCGCAGCATGTATTTTTCTTCCATACTACTCTATCAGCCGTCATCTCACTAGTAACTTCACTTGCCACTTTCAGACTTTCTCTTATGTACTCATTCCTCACTCTATCCATTCGCGTTATACCACACATTCCTCTTAACATTCTCATCTCAGCTGCATGCAGTTGTATTTAAATATATTATTATTATATTATATTTGTCATTCCAGTTAAAATGGAACTTTTGTAAAATTGGAAGGTTCACAAGATTCTCGAATTTATGGTCTCATTTATTGAGTGAATTCTTTGGAATAATATAAAGTTGTATAATGAAATAAAACTCGTGAACTTTATGAATTCCGAAAAAGAAAAAATAAAATATTAAGCTACTAATAAAGATTGTACAGAGTAATTTTCTGTCAAAAGGACCGAGGCATCTAGTTAGTGCAGTATCTGTGTCTCACGACGCGCAATAATCGATACTACGAGTATTCTCTTCTATGGCGATTACTTGCGATCGTCTCAAGCGGCATAACTTATTTATATTATGTAGTGTCTCCTAATGGTCGAAATTCCACCATAATTATTAAATAACGATTAATTTCCATTTTTTTTTTCATTCACAACGCATAACCTCTACAATAGCTCCCAAACAAAAAGCAAGAAAAAAAACATACGGAAGAAAGTGGTACTGAAGTGTTCTATCCCGCCTGTTTATATATAGACTAGCGGGTCGTCTCGACTTCGTTAATAATGAACAATTACAGTCAAAGTCATTAATATTATTATTGGTATTATTATATTTCCGTAAGGCTTGCCTGGCTAGCTACTACCCTCCTGCTTGAGTCAGGCGCCAAACGACTCGTCGTGGTCCGGCTTGAGAGCCCGTATTTTCTTTCTTACCTTCTTCTTATTTCCTGTCCAACAACGCATTAGTGATACCTTTGGTTTTGCTGATGTCCATGGACGACGACGATTACTCACCATCAGGAGGCTTGTCTGCTCGTTTGCTATCATAATAAAAAAAACTGCCTTAGTTCTTACATTTTTAAATCTTAAATAAAAAATAAAATTATTGTACTCACAAGAATCGTTCGCTTTTTCCAAAGGCACAAATAATAATGCCGCACTATTTAAAAAACCAGCTTGGTGGTAAAAAGTATGGCGCTTTATCACCGTCAAAATGAAATTAACACGTTATCAATGTAATTTTTCTAAATAAATTTAATTAACATTTTAAAATTTCTGACCTGTTTTTAAATAAATTTTAAAAGTAATAATCATTTTATAAACACTGCACACAGCACACAATTAGTCATTATCTTTCATTTTTCTTTTTTTATTTAATTGCTTCTTGATATTTTCTTCGTGCTTTTTTGTGTTTGATTTGTGTTTTAACACCCCCGACATCCCAATATCCTCAACAACACGAACACGAACAAATGTAGGATGCCCCCTGGTAGGCATTGTGTCAGGAGCGTTTTGAAAAATTATATTAGTATACTTGTGCAATTATTTAATACTTTGACAACTTTTATAGTTTACAATCAGATAAAATCATGTTTACTCTACATCTAGGTTACTTGCTTGTCTAAGATATAGAATATTTTGACAGAAGAAAAAGAAGACGAAGAGAAGAAGAGGAAGAGGAAGAGGAAGAAGAAGGAGGAGGAGAAGAAGAAGGGGGAGAAGAAAAAGAAGCCATTTGCCATTTTGCCGTGTTTCTTTTTTCACTTATACTTTCTGCAACTTTGAGTAGGATAGATACGATATGCAAAACGGTTAAAATAACACAGATTATTTAGAAAAAAAAAACAATATGCAAAAGAGCGATTCACATTCAACTTACAATAGTTTTTTAAGCAGAAGTGAACAAATGTTTCCGGGATAAAATTTTGGTTAAATTGAATCGTAGTTTGAGCTTTAATATACTATTTACATCGAAATACATAATTGTGGCATGAGTTTGATGACATAATGAAGTGTATAATAATTAATTATTTTGTATCTTGCTATAGAACGCAACTCTTAATGAGTTGATTGTGTTTTATAATTAGTATCCTCAAGAGAAATTTGAAGTCACCGCATGAAAAGGAGACTAATTGGAGGGAGATACGAGAACTTGAATTATATATTTTGAGGTAAAATTTTTGAAAGCGTTTCGAATATAATTTCATTTTAAATAGCAATTTTTGAACAGAATCTTAGTGTAACAACTTGACTGACGTAACGTCTGACAGCTACTGTCAATGATTTTAAACAGTCTATACGACCGCAATATTGTAAGTTGGTAAAATAAATGAATGATCGCTCAGACACTCACACCCCCGCATGGCATGGACATACACATATATGACATCACAAACACCCACCACCGGAGAACAAACATTTATCTCTCACAAACGCCTGCTCCTGCCGGGATTCAAACATAGGACACCTCATTTGGCAATATTGAAAATAACTGATAATTAAAATAGACACTAGATCATTCATTTAAAGTTATTAGCAGTATTCGTACCTAACATCAGGGATTTTATCTGATTTTTTAAGTATGTTACATTGACCGGGTAGATTTTGAATTATCCTTTACTATTCATCTAATATTTACAAAGAAAGTTTTGTGAAATATAACGAATCAGTATATTTCTCTACTTTTACTTTCATAATTTTTGTATTGTTCAAATGAACGAGCTGTAATCACGTAAAAATGTTTGCCTCACTCCTGACAACCTCGTCGTTCACGTCATAACTGACAACATTCCTCGAGTTGTTAAATTTCATGCTTTTCTGCCCCTAAACCTAATAAAGCTCACTGCACAATATGAACTTAGTGCGTCGCATTGTAAATACGTATTATTTATCACTTTCCTGCCACATCTCTGTCACCGTACGACAGAAATACTTATATTTTCTGTACCACTCATATTCAAGTCATACCGGTGCCCTATGAAGGTTACGTTTTTGAATAATTATAGCCTATGTGACGTAGTATTATACATATCTGAGATGGTCATTAGTATAGACGTGAAACGAAATGATGTCAGCACCGCCGCAATGACGTCGATACTCGACAAACATCGTGCCACAACAGAGCCTAGCTAGTGGAGTGACGCCGGATGGAGCCTTAGTTTACATTCTGCGGTCGCAAAGATCGGTTCCTCCGCACTAGGAACTGTTACTTGTTTCGTTTGCCCGGTGTGAAGTGTTTGTTAACAGTTAATTAAAAGTGTCAAACGAAAATACACCCACGCTATGTTCGACAATGCTGCTTAAACCACTGACATTGCCGATATACATATTATATTTATTTATCATTCCTTATTACACCTCGAAACATCGTATAAAGGGGGGACTTAATGCTAAAGCATTTTCTACCAGACAACATTGGGTAAAGCAGATATCGACGATAAGGGTATAAAAAAATAATAATGATGTGTTAATACACACAATTAACATGGTAAAATAAGCAATATTATAAACTTTAAATATAAATACATTATTATTGAATAATAGCTTAAAATAATGTGAATGAAATAATAGTAAAAAATGCTGTTTGTTTAATTTGCCAAGATTTGATTTAGGAAATGGGATATGACTCGCTTTAATATACATACCGTACTTTAATTTAATCTGTACGTATGTACGTATGAATGTGTGTATAGTGGGTTTATTGTTTTGGATTGGGATTTATTGTTTGGGATTGTTATGGATATGGACTTTTGAGTTAACTTGGGCCCACCTTAATAGGTGTAAATTATTTAATCGATAAATAAAATTTTAATTGCTATTAGCATGACCTACTTCTCGATTCTATTAGTTCACCAATCACCAGCCCAATGCTTTACTATCACATTACATTAAGATAGTTTTATATTGAATTATCTATATTCATCTATTAATTTATGTATCTAAATTCACCGTTATACGAATCCGACGTGACAGCAACGAGGACGAATTTTTATAGTTCGACAAAGATTGTAGAAATTAAAGATCTGATAATATTTTCTTCCTGGATGCTCGAGTGTCTTCACAGTAGTGAACTTCACACTTAATGTGATACATGTTGGATATATGCTGTACAGATTATATCAGAATGAGTACATGCGAGTACATCAATTTATTTCCTTCGGACGTACTCGTAATAAGGGATGTTATGGATATGAAATTTCGGATCTGGATATGGATACGGATATATTAATAATATTTTACCGATGTCGGTTACGGATATGAAATTTTTTCGAACTATCCGATTGTTTCGGATAATTTCGGTTGAGGATATTAGATGATTTAGGACTTGTAAAAAATATAATATATTTACAAGGTAACAATTTGACTTTCTTTCTAGGTATGATTTGGTATTATAATCATGGAATAAAAACCTTAAAAATTAAATAATAAAAACGTCTAAAGATGAAAGCGACGCAGCTAGTGTATCTGTTCAGACAGCAAAACCTGTCATAACGTGTTTCATTTAGACTCTGCCCCTATCCGAAATTATTCTAAACTTTTTTATCGGATTCGGTTACGGTTAAGGAGCACCATAACATCCCTGCTCATAATATATTGATTTCCTGATATATCACAGATTTATGTACGAGGAGAGTATATTTTAAAACTGCTTTTGAGATTAAACATTACTACAATAGAGACGTTGATACTTTTTTATTCGGTTACGTAAAATAATACGACGAACAATTGGATCCCTTATAGAATCATTCTCATTTCTGCCTGTGACACTCTGTTTTCACTGAATTTACTAGACGAAGTAAAAGGAAATATAATGCCTGCTGTATATCTATTGACATAATCAATTTCCTTTTCGTTCTATATCTATATATGGGCACAGATAAGTTACTTAGCTACGGAATTAAGTAAATAACTAATCAAATTTTGCGTGTAAATGTTGACGAAGCGAAGTAGATTTGAAATAATTACTCTGAGTGTCGGTAGGTTACGTACTATTGAAAAGTAAGTCTTCATCTGTTTTCTTGGTTAGCGTTACGTCGTGTTACAGATGTTAATGGGCGGTGGTGGTGTCATTAGATGGCCTGTCTGTTTTGTGGTCGGTTATTTACGCAACAAACTGGAGCCAGGTACACGTCAAGCTTGTTTTCCACTTCTTTGTTGGCTGGCGATGAATCGCTGACACGGTTTGTTGTTAACGTAAGCTTCGGTGAACACTTACGATCAGTCTGCTCTTTGTCTGTTGTTGACATGAAAAGAAGCTAATTTATGAATTTTTTAACCTGTAAACATATATTCTTTTTGGGTGATAATTTTTTTAACAAAAGTTATATATATATACACGTTCTTTACAAATTATTGGCCTTATACTACATATTTATATACAGATAATACGCTAACAATTTATCTGAAAAAACTTAATGGACCACTTTTAACCTTTTTGATTTCTTGCAGTCCACAAGTTCAATAGTTCGGTGTTGCGGATCAGCTTCGTCTTACAAAAGTCTAAACGCGTTTTTGACTCTTCATAAAAGAAACCTTTTGGCCCGTTAAGTGAGTGACTTTCACGACACTTAGTGTATTCATATAAAATTTATAATTTTCCAGTCTCGGGGCTTTTACCTGAATGACCTGGTAGACAAAGATTAAAGGGTCTGTCGTAAATCTTTCGGGTTATTTATGACATTCATACCACATCGTACCCATAACTTTGGAGTTTACTGTAGGTAACTTTGCCTTGTGAGTGTATCATCGAATAAGGTCATCAAAAGTAGGAAACTTAAGGAACATTTGATAATCTTATATGGTTTTCATTGACACACTTTTAGGAATTCATAATATAAATAAACGCTAACATATTGTGCACTTGGAAAATTAACATACGAGTATAAAAAAACAAAGGATCAACTAATACTGATAAAAATTAAGATATATGTTTATGAAGTTGATATAAGTGCTAAATACCTACCAGCTATCTGCTCCTTTTATGTTTATCACTTGAACTTCACTGATTCAACTAAATCACAGTATCTATTCTATACTTTAATTATGGAAACAGTCAAGGAATCACTCGCGGCGATGACTGAATATTTTAACGAAAGAATGAGCGAATTCCAGAAGGAAATCCAAAAGACTAGCCCTTCAACTGTCTCCACTGCTACTTTGGCCTCGGAGTTTGCGGCATTCAAGAAATTCATCGTGACGGCTTTGGGGACGATACAGCAGCAGGTTGAGTTCCTCGATAAAGAGCTAGATCGTCTTGAGATGAGAGGACGACGGAAAATGCTTTTACTTCATGGTATCCCAGAGGTAAACTGCGAGAGGTAAACTGGAGAACACTGCTTCTGTGGTGGCTGGGATAGTCACTGACAAGCTCAAAGTAACTGGTGTTTCATCCACTTCCTTCAGTCGCTGTTATCGATTAAGCCGTGCCTCTAGCAAGAAATCACGACCTGTGGTTGTCAAGTTTCAGGAGACATCTCTGCGTGACAAAGTTTGGTTCGAAAAAACCAAACTTAAGGGTACAGGGGTTACAATGTCAGAATTTCTGACGAAGACGAGACATATACTGTTCATGGAGGCACGCCAACGGTTTGGTATAAAGCAGTGCTGGACCCGTGAAGGTTCCATCTATGTTCTGGCACCGGACGGCTCACGCCACCAAGTAAATTGCTTGGCGGACCTTGATGCTGTTCCTAAAGCACCAGCCTCAGTTTCACCGACACCGACCACGACGAAAGCTCGCAGAAATGATAAAATTGTCTCCCGCACGAATAAAGTTACCAAAAAGTGAAGAAATATAAATTGTGATGTCTACAAACTAACTACTATTTAAGTTCTGGTTCCACTACACTGCCGCGTACTTCTTTTGCCTTAAGATTTGATTTATTTCTACACTTATTCACTTACATGCTATATACTTGTACACTTTGCTTATTAGAATTTACTACAAAACCTGTAAGCCTGAACAACAACTACAAAACCTACTACAAAACCTGTCCACATTGACACAGCCCGGAAGTGAAGCTGAATATATTTTAGTTGAAGTTCTCTTCTCTGGTACAAAGTTACTCTTAGGAGTTTTTTATGATTTACGAACTGATAGATTAAAATCGATAGCCGAGGCAGCACACTTACTCTCTCTGCGACACATTTGTTCCTCAATTCTATTCCGTCCCTTCTGGACCTCATACTTGTCTCCTCCACTGATCATGTTAATAAACATGGTCAGTGTGCTGCCGATGCTTTTTCTTATCATGACTTAATTTTTCTTTCTTATAAATTAAAACCCCCTAAGGCAAGGTCAAGGATCTTACTTCAGCGTAACTTTGGTAGTATGGATGTTGAAGCGTTCCGTAGGGATGCTGAAAAAATTGACTGGAGCCCCGTTCTCAATGCGAACACTGTAGATGAACAGGTGGCTTTATTTAATTCACTTTTAATCGGACTTCTAGATGTTCATGTCCCTGTTCGCCCAATTCGCGTACGACACCTTCCTGCTCCCTGGTTGACTGACGATAATAAAGCTCTTATTAGAAAGAAAAACGCTGCTAAATCCAAATATAAGTCAGATCCCAGTGAGAAAAACTTGCTTAAATACCGATCAGAAATTACTGCAATAAGGTGTGTCCAGATGCACAACCACGCCACATTCATAAGTCTGTCCAAGACCAACACCCCGATAGGGTTTGGAAATTCTTGAGGTCCTTGAGGTTCCTTAGGAATTTGGGAAGACGCGTAATAATTCCTTACCTAATCACATCGATATTAATTCCCTCAGTCGGCATTTCACTACTTCCTCTTGCATTGATAGTAATCTAAAGAATACCACTTTGAACTATGTATCTTCTCTTCCCACTCCAGACTTTCCTGTTTTCTCTTTCAGCATGTTTAACACTCGTGATGTTAAGAAAAGCATTCTCTCTATACATTCTGATGCTGTTGGCAGTGATAGCATTAGTCGTAAAATGATCATTCCTATCCTAGACACTGTTGTTCCTATCATCACGCATATTTTTAACTTCTCCATAACCTCAAATACATTTCCAGCTGCTTGGAAAGATGGTCAAATAATTCCTCTCCCTAAAAAATTGAACCCAAGTTCTTATTCTGAATTCCGTCCTATTTCTATACTCCCGTTCCTCTCAAAGGATTTCGAGCGACTAATAACTATCAACAGCTAAACAACTTTGTATGCTTGCAAAACATTCTTGATCCTTTTCAATCCGGTTTCCGTCCTGGCCATAGTACGACTACTGCTCTACTGAAAATAACTGAGGATATTCGACTAGCAATGGAGAACAGACATGTGACCGTGCTAGTATTACTAGATTTCAGTAATGCTTTTAACACTGTAGACTTTGATATTTTGCTTGCTACAATTCGCTCTCTTAACATAGCTCCGAGTGTCTGTGACTGGTTTCATAGTTACTTGTATGGGCGCCGCCAATGTATTCGGATTCTTGATGGTTATTCATCCTGGTCACGAGTCGTTACTGGCGTACCACAAGGTGGCGTGTTATCTCCTCTTCTCTTTTCACTCTATATCAATTCGATTGGTCTCAATTTATCTTCTCTCTACCACCTTTATGCAGATGATCTTCAAATTTATTGCCAAGGCCCCATCGATGATCTACCCAAAATTATAAATACCTTGAACAATGACTTGACTTGTATTTCAGAATAGTGTTTATTACATGGACTAAAGGTAAGCCCTCAGAAGACCCAGGCTATTATTATAGGAAGCTCGAGGTTATTATGTAAGATTAGTAATTGTAATCTACCACAAATAACATTCAATGGTGTTCATGTGCCCTTTGCCGACAAAGTAAAAAATCTCGGGGTATTTATGGATAGGTATCTAACATGGACTCCTCAAATTAACGAGGTCAGTAGAAAATTGTTTTATACAATGGGGTCTCTCCGTAGACTACGCAATTTTTTACCTGTTGCGACTAAGATTACACTTTCCTTATCTTTACTTAATCCAATCCTTGACTATGCCGATGTTTGCTACTTAGATCTAACACAGGAGCAACTGAATAAACTTGAGCGTCTCCAAAATATCTGTATTCGATTCATATTTGGTATTCGGAAATATGACCATATTTCTGAATATCGATCTAAGCTCAAATGGCTCCCAATCCGTCTTCGCCGGAATAGTCATATTCTGTCTACTTTGTACTGCGTCCTGTTTAATCCAAACACACCGGAATACTTAAAACAACGATTCCAATTCAAATCTATTTCTCATCGTGATCGTTATCTACGCTCTAATGATAATCTTTCTCTCTTAGTCCCATCCAGATCTTCATCTTTCTATGGTCAATCCTTTACCGCAGTGGCTGTGCGACTTTGGAACTCCTTACCAGTTAAAATCCGACGAGCGCAGACACTAGAGTCATTTAAAAAACTAGTGAAGGAGTATCTCTCCATATGATTACTATTAACTTTGCACTATCTTTTGTTATCTTAATACCACTTTATTCCTTTTTAATTATTCTTACACCTTACCACATAACTATAACTTATTACACTATCTGCTGACTAAGTTAATAAATATAACTTATATTTCATAATTGTGCACCCCTACCCTGTCTCATTACTCCATCTACTTTATCAGCTCAATAGGTTGTCTGGAAGAGATCGCTAATTAAGCGATAAGACCGCCTGTTGTACCTAAAAATATTGTATCTAAACTTTATATATACTACTTTTGGTGTACAATAAAGAGGATTTTGTTTGTTTGTTTGTTTGCTCTTAATTTCAATTTAGATACAAAAAAGAATAATCAGTCATCTCTGCCTCGGGGCGAATTTGAACCAGGGTCCGTTTGGTCAGTGGGCTGGGTCACAACAATCAGATGATAGGGTCTTCAATGAAAATAACATGATAGCAACTAAGACCAAAAAACATGTCAACAAAAAACATCTTTTTGAGATGCTATCTTCTAACGAAGGTTAAGATTAAGTTGATCTGGACTTTTTAAATCAATAATCGACAGGCGAGCAGACGAGCTACCTGATGGTGAGTGGTACTCTAAGGTCAACGGTCAACGTATCGGCGTTGACGACGACCAAGAAAATCCAATTATTACTAGCTCTTCTACTCTGCATGCAAAACATGTTAAAATCCCGTATTGGCTATAATGGGCGGCCTAGAATACTGACCCTAATCCCATGGTGGCAGAACAGAGTTTCGTAAGAGGCGACAGAAGCCAGCCTGCTTGGTGGTAGGGTTTCGCATAAGGATAATATTATCAACATTACTATTAGCTCATTATTATTATTACTGGTATTATCTTCCACTGAAGCCTGTAGCTAGCTACCACCCTCCTGCTTGAGGCAGTTGCCAAAGTTCCTGCTGGGGGCTTCAGAGCCAGTACTTTCATTCTGTCTTTCTTCTTCTTTCTTCGCTGACAACGCATTAGTAATGCGCGTGGTGTTACTAATGTCCATGGGCGCTGGTGACCACTTATCATCGGTGGCTCATCTGCTTGATTGTCTGTTATTCACATAAAAAAATCATATTTGAATCTCGAAGGAGAGTTGTAGCCCGCCAGGTAGGTGAAGAACCTTACCACCATGGACAAATACCTTCAGTATTAAACTAGATGCTAAGAGCCTAGCAAGTTTAACAGGAGAGTCAGTTGCTGCAGTCTGATACGTTATTTAGCAAGTTGCATCGTGAGCAATGGAGATAAATACTCATGAACTCGAAAATGAATGGCCCCTTGCACCCAAAAACTTAGACTCAGCAAATATAAACAAACATGCCGTGCTTTTGTTTTAACCATAATCTAAGACAGATCCTGCTATTAGTCCATTGGCTTGTGTCGATCATAAGTATACGATCGAGTTAAGAAACTACGGGTTGCGGACGGTTGTTGTGTGGGTATCTGCAGAATTGTTTTTGAGCACTTCTGTATTTTAGAGGTCACCTTAAGCCATCGATTTCTGTCATTGTTAAATATCAGTCGCAAAGTTATACCTAACGTCTTCAAACGGCATAAGTTTTCCCATACTTGGGTTAGCGACTAATCCTTCCATTCCATTGCATGCCCATAGCGTGATGAAGTACGCTAAAGGCCTCTTAATAACGAAGAGAGATCCAGTGTCTACAGTAAATCATTAATTGTTTGAAATTTTCCGTTTTTTAAGCTGATTTGGCCAAGGTCACGGATGTTTCGTGTTCATTCGTGGCAGTAGAGGAGATTTAGTAGGCTAAAACCACACATAAATTGAATGCTGTCCACGCTGATACCCGATATCGTTCTAAGGCCACATTTAAAAACGGTACCAGCAGAATGTTTTTCTATGACAGATTTTCCCTAATATCTTCTTCCTACCACAAATCAAGCCAGGGAACAAGTCTTACCCGCGAAGCTATATCAGCATTTACCGGCATGTTCGCACTGATACCGTCTGTGGGTTGATAAATGAGGAAATTTGGATGATACTAACACGCGAGGGCGGCGGCGTGACTTTAGATAATTCAGCCTATTACTCGTGTCGCGCCCTAATCGCTCTGGTTACCACCTTTACAGCTCACGTGATGCGTTACTGCTAGCTTTGCACATCTGACACACACAAATACACAGACATTTTCTTAATTTATTGAATAAACTACATTATTATTTACATTTGTTATATTTACACGCTGTTGTTGACATGTTTACGTTTCATTGTTATCTAAAAATTAAGATGTAAAATCGTTATGGAAAATTAATCAATTATAACTTTGATGGCTTCATACGACGGGTTTTTGGTTGTAAGTGCGGATCGATGAGGGATTTATAATCCATATAAGAGTCTGGAGTGGAGAAGTATGCCACCTCCACCCAACAAGGCTGAACCCCTGCTATCTGACAATAACAATGGAACCCTTTGTCTAACGTACGACACTAAACGCTTTTAGTTAAAGTTCTACAATCAACCCCAATATTTGCGTACTGTGGAATAGTGCCATGAGGCCATGAACTTGTTTTTTTGTTCACTAGACGATATTCATGCAATTTTCGATTGAGCCTGATTCCGTCGTTCGCTTTACGATTGAAACAAGACATGGATTATGAGCGAAGTATTAAATTATTAAGTATTATTTTTAACTCTTTTACTAAACTAAACAGATTCTCGCAGGATTGCCTGTGTGTGTGTGCCTCATTTGAACTTGACTGAGGAACTGTTACACGTTTCCTTTGTAATTATCGTTTTAAAACGGGTACCGTGGTTACGAAGTTTACCTTCCGCTGATGCGCTTCAGCTTATATTATATTATTATGAATTATTTCCCCATACTCAAACGTACAAAATTCACACTCTTCCTTTATAATATTAGTATAGATTACATATATCTAGAACAGTTACAAAACATCTTTTTATTTAAGGCATAGATATCAAATAATCTAGACTCGTTGACTCCATAGCGATGTATCAAAGACAAAATTACAAAGTGCGACCTTCCTTTGTCATCGTGGTAGTACAAAAATTAATAATCATATAAAATTTGCTTTGTGAAATACGAAGGATATTTTCTCGTATCGGTGGACCATGTAAACATGTATATAACAATACAAACAGGCGGTGTGACGTCGGGCGCCGCGGAGGCTGTGTACACGCCAAAAATATGTTCTATTGATAAATGCGGCTACTAAAACTATGAACATTTGATTTAAAGCAAAAGGTAACTAGGTTGGTAAAGAGCCCTATTGCCATAATATTATACAATGTTATACTATTGGATGAGGGTAAAGACCACCCAAAATAGGGATCTAACTGTCTCTTTCGTTGGTCGTAGAGTATTCCACGCGCACAGAGAGACAAGAGAAAGAGAGAGAGCTTGCATTGTAAGGTGCCGTGTATTAAAACGAGTCGGTAATTATATCGAGTGGTAATTACATTGCTGAAGAGGACAGCTGTTCACGACGTCTTATTGTATGGTGAAAAGAGGCCACTTACCCTCCTACTCAGTCCAGAGGTCGGTATATCCGCCCGAATGTTACCGTTATAGCTAAACAACTTTTAACGAGTGATACATATTACAGCCTCTATTGATCGCTTAATCTATTTTCAAAGTATGGAAGCACTGTTGAAATTTTGCCACTCGCACTCGTTAATTAATTCACAAGCTATGAAATCGCATTCAGGTACATAACTAGAGCGTTCTTAATTGATACAAGTAACAATGTCAAGGACATTGGCCATCAACGAGATAAAAATGGCAATACAAATAATTTTTAACACAACCCATTAAATCACATATAATTTAGAACCTGATTTATTATTCACAAATAATAATACTCCTACAGAAGAACTCGGGTATGTAGGCCTCTTCAAAACATCCATATAGGTAGATAGGATCATTGAAGGCTTCTCAAAGCAACGTCTAGACAGTTATATGTATTACAGTTTGAACCTTTTATTTTTAATTCTGTTCGACTATACCGAACTCTTGTGTACGACTTATTTTACTTTATAATTACTTTCGTCTCTTAAAAAGGACTGTTAGTTGACGTCGTATGAGTTGATTTAAATTAATATTGTATGCCATAGTCAATTATGTATTCTCGTTCACAGTGCTTCTGTGGAGTGATCGTGCGACGGTTGATGTATATTTAGAATGTATAATATATACGAGTATATGCAAGAAACTTATTACTTGATATACGTGATTCAAAAATGCGGTAGCACCATCTATTTTTGCATGTAGTGGAAAGTTGTCAAACGCTTATATTTTAAAGAAAAAAAGAAATAAAATAAACTTTATTTGCTCTATAAATGAGACAGTAGCAACACATAATACACAATAACCAACATACTTAAAAACTAAAGTGCACACACACCAGCACAGGAACAATGGCACGAAACAGAAAATTTCTGCATTGCAGCAGTAACACAATACAACAAAATGGTCTGTACTCCGTATTGTTGTAGTCAACTGCAAGACTGATTTTCAGTACAGCTTATACTAAGTGATGTAATCAAACAGAGTGTTGATATATATCAATTATTATATTATTATATAATAAACGTTTCAAACAGTAAAAAAGAAAGAAAATAAAAATGATGTCTATATAAATAAAAATAAAAATGCTTTGTTTCGCATAGCTTACTTCATTAGAGGTATGTATTAAACCATAGCATAATAAATATGTACTGTAATAAATCAATATATATTTTAAATTGAATCTATAGGTTATTTAAGTCAGACTGAAATACGGGAAGAATGAGATGCTACATGATAGAGGGGTCAAAGAGACGAGTACGTGTGAACGGACAGGACCATATTGTAGGATTCTGCTTACGCCATTTGCTCATTGAATTGATTTCAAAATTCCCATATGGAGTTTACAGGTGTCTGCTCTTGAGCATTCTAGATACAATACCCGGCAATATAAGACAGTACCATGTATTTCAAAAACTTTGAAATATTAAACCACTCGGAACGCAGTGTCTTTAGCAATGGTTTCCTCTTAAAGTACATTTAATAATTCGTTCAATGCCTGTTATTTGTTTCCTTCAACCAAATCCGAAAGAAAACGTTTTTTTTTGGCAAATATTTCTTTTGTCCAGATTTCTCCATTTGAGTTGGCCTCTACTTGGCAATGAGATGAAGCAACCTGCGAAAGGCTGCCCGGCGGCAGTTCGTGATATTATATCGCAGAATCACGGCTCGCCCGGGATAACACCGATGATATCATCGAGATGTATGACGTTGCATGATTTTATCGAGGCGATATAATGGCCCTTGTTGGCAATGACTAATATCTTATTCAAGATAATAGAATTGAGAACTGTATATATTGAAAAGAAGATTGTCTCATTATTACACTATTATTGTAATGTGTTATATTTATAATAATGTTGGGAAGATTCTCGAAAGGTTGAACGAAAAGAGGGGAGCGGCAGTCTTCACAAGGTTCTCGAAGGGTCAGCCGAAAGGCCATGTAAAAAAAACAAAGGTAGTAATAACATCTACCTCAAGCACTTCTGGCGACTCTCACCCTTATGCAAAAGGGCGAACATGGCATATACGGCCGTCTTTTCCTCAGCTGCTATTGTTCTATCGATTTTCGGGTATTATTATTGACTTTACGCGAAATTGATAAAAATAGTGGGCAAGGTCGCCCACGGAGCATTTGAATCCCGAATAGGACAGCGATGAGTTCTCTTTCTTCTCATTGCAAACTTTGATTGTACTTATAACTTTTATTACTTTTGAAAATTAATTTATCACTAGTTTTACTGATGGGAATCCTCAAGAGGAATGCTGCATAATGTTCTCGACCGCAGAATTTTACAAATGGGCTTTCAATCAGATTGTGCACCGAATTTTGGGCCGTGATGATAGATTTCAGTGTATCAAATCAAATTCTCTTCTTATCTTAATTGAAAGAAAGTTAAAGTAAAAAAATATACAACAAACATTGTTCATATGAATGATTTTAATTTCTTTATATTGAACGACTTTAATTTTATTAATAATTCGGCATACTATTAACTTTATTAATTATATACTCAAGCTTACGAAATACCGATTACATTAATATTACTGTAATTTTGACGACTCCTTAGCAACGACGACTGTTGTGTCGTACGACGTTAAGTGTACGGCTTGTTAAGTGTATTCTACAGGTTATATTACGAAAAATTGTCCTAGAAATAGGAACTTTTTACTAGTATTGTAAAATGAATCTATCCCTCTTCTTATTCTTCGACGTTATTGGATATTTTCATGGTGAATTGAGTTATAATATAATTATCGATCGTCCAGACAGTCTTTTGAGACTTCGCTTACTACTCTGATCGGCCCTGCTGGATAACGGCCGAGACAATAATGCCGTCAGGTTCCATCTCTTAGAGTTTGATAAGCTATGCTTATGATATAGCTTTTTGGCCGAATTGGGGCGGCCTAGAATACTTCCCCCAATCCCATGCTGGCAAAACAGGGTATGTCGTAAGAGGCGACAGAAGCCAGCCTGCTTGGTTGTAGAGCTTTGCGTAATGATTATATTATCAGTAATATTATTAAGTCATTAATAATATTACTGGTATTATTATCTTTCCGTGAAGCCTGCCTGGCTAGCTACCACCCTCCTGCTTGAGTCAGCCGCCAAACGATTTGTCGTGTTCCGGCTGGGGGCTTGAGGGCCAGTTCTTTTTTTGTTACCTTCTCATTTCCTGTCTGACAGCGCATCAGTGACAGTATTAGTTTTGCTGATGTCCATGGGCGACGGTGACCACTTACCATCAGGTGACTCTTCTGCTCGTTTGTCGACCATTAACAAAAAAAAATGTAGCTCCTAGTTAAATCCTGACGGTACTCCTCCACAGAAAGGTGTTTTAGAAGTAACTGTGAATGTCTTAACCAGTTTCGATTTATTGTTTCTTCATGGGCGTAGATGCATTATTGACAACTTTACTTTCAAGTCTACTCACTACCAGGTGACCCAAGCGATCACCGGTCAACTATTAACAGACAAATATGCCGATTTATTTTAATCACCAAGTTTTTATTCGAAAGTCGTGGCGATATTTGTGTCCGTAACGTGTAACGCACCCGTCTGTAGAAATGTCATCGGCTATAAGTGTTTTATAGGGTCCACTGAATATTTGAATGCAGTCAATTACGGCATGTTTAACCGCCAACCGTTTTCAATGCAAATTTTTTGTGTTATTATCACGGAGTTTATTTATTACCTCGCGTCTTCAGAGTGTTTCATAAATCGAACTTGTTTGTTTATTTAGATCTAGCGGCCCGCCCCGGCTTCGCACGGGTGTACTTTTTTTTTTAAACATGTTGAGATATATTTATAATTTTATCTTTATATAGGACATATTCAATTATTATAGTACCATAACAATAGTTGGACTTATAATATCGCGAAGTTATTTTTAGATATTGATATGTTCTCTAATATTTTAGAACATTTTTTTGTTCTATCATCAATGGTTTCCGCAGCGTATGCGATGAAAGAAATTTTTAAGCAAATTTTTTTACATATTTTTTTTAGTAATATATATATAGCTTATGTTACTTAGGTATAATGCAGCATTCTAATGGTGAAAGAATTTTTAAAATCGGTTCAGTAGTTTTTGAGTTTATTCGTTACAAACATACAAAAATACAGAGCTTTCCTGTTTATAATATTAGTGTAGATATAGGCTTTACTGATGTTCGTGAGATGACTGCGATTATATATTTTTATAAGATAAGATATTTTTAAAATGAATTTTACGATTATACTGAAAAGGCATATAAAATTATCGTTTGTCTGGGCCTCGGTTTAGAGGCGGTTCTTCCATATTGTAGTGTACGTAAGAATAGAATTAAGGTATGCTGTCTGTGTGTGTATGCGTTTTAGGCTAAGTTATAATGTAATAGATTTAAAGGCAATAATAAAAGGTATCTCCTCCCTATCGGCTATGTTTTATTACACGATCACACGTCACTTCACATATAAGCCGAAAAGCTTAGCTTGCGTTGTATTTTGCCATATAATACGTACACACATACCTACATAGATATTTAGGTGTCGTATTACTTAACTGCATATTTGTGTTACACAGATATGTAAATGTGTGTGTAAGTATTATGTGACATAATACAACGCAAGCAAGGATTTTCAGCTTATATGGAAGGATCGCCTGAATGTTGTTGTACTGTTATAAAAGAAATGATATATCACTTCGAAAACAGTATAAATATAGATTTTTAAACTAAGACATTTTATTCATAATTAATACATATAAGTGAAAAAACAGTCAAACACAAATAACGTGATTGTTTATACTATTTAGCGAGATAAGCCGTAAGTACGGCGCATTAGTTAACTGTTAATTCCATCAGATGGTTCCTCGAATCCGAGGGCGCGATTCGTCTGCGTACCATTTCGTTCAATAATTCATAGACGGTGAATGAGAGTCTACACTTAGTAGGATAGTACTGAATAAAGGTAATATATTAAGTAACGTTTATTTATATTGCACATATTTAGTTCTACTACTTTTTCCCATCTTTCTGGCAGCATACGTATACGGTGTCCGAGGAACGCTTAATATTTTGAGACTGTGCCCGAAACGATCCATTTTTTTGGTAATTTCAAACAATGTAAAGCGCTCTTCCGACAGACCATGTGCCATCGGAACAAGCGACAGTTAGAAGGAGCTATGTCTAGTGAATGCGGCGGGCAGAATAGGAGTTTGTAACGGAGCCTTTCCAATTCCAGGTAATTAGGTTTCGATCGGTGTGCCCACACGTGGACTTCAATCTTGTCGTGTCCGCAGTAATAGTGATCACGTATTTGCTCGCGTGTTCGGCTCAGCACCATCAACTGTGTTCAGTAGAGAGCCCCATCACTTAATTAAGTTTCATTCGTTTCCAGCAACTCATAACACACGACACCGTGCTCATCACCAAATACGCACAATACGTTTTTTCTCAGCTCGCTGTCGATGTTGAAGCGCGGCCGTGTGGTTCCCGTGATTCTCTCTTTTTTGGGTTATCAGAGCGGTTCCATTTTTCATTACCATACGACTCCAGTTAACTCTTTCGTATGTATACGCCTGACAAGCAGCATTTCGCGTGTGCAACATCGGCGTTCAAAGTTTGTTGGCTTCGATTCATATGGAACTCATTTTCTGGCATTGAATCATTTCGAACAATTTTGAATGATGTAAAATTGCTTGTAGAGTCCTTCCTAATATATGTTTTTTTCGTTTGGCACGAATCTTTCTCCAATAATGCTTCCAATTGAGCATCTTTTTTCCCTTCCGGCTTGCCAATACATCTGTTGGTTTCGACGTCGAACTAACTTGATTTAAAAATCAACATTTTTGACGCAACAAAATTCGCGATGTTGGCACGAAATCGGTAACATTATAAGCTTATGGTGTAACCATGTATCCATTAACTGAAACCATAATTGGTGTCGCTATCTTTTGTGAAACGGCAGAAATTTACTTGTATCTCTAATAATACAGTCCTAATAATATTAATAATTATAAAAAAAATATAAACTTTTTATTGTATCACGTTTCTGAATCGCTGCAGAAAGTAAAAAAATATTTGCCTCTTACTCTTAATTTAAATATAGACAATTCATATGTATCAATCACCTGCGTAATACGGAGCTATTAATTTCCTAACATTTAAATTAAAATAGTGATCATGAAGATTTCCTCATTATATTCAGATTTTAACATTCAATAATTAAATGCAAATTAAATAAATCGTACCAGGAGCGCAGAAACCAATGTGCCCCTTTGAAGCTTTGATGGAATGGTGCCTATATCGAGTGCCGTTGAATGATTCATGGCCGTCCAATGAGCTTCGCAGGACCGTGCTGCTTCAGTGAGGATTTAGTCTCACGAAAAATATATGGCAGTTGCGAGATTAGCTGAAATATTTATATTAACTTATAGGTACATTTGCGAATAACAATAATCGGACTAAAATATATGCAAATAAAATTAATATACATTAACTAATGCGTCGATATGAAATAAACAATATAATATATATCTTTATTATGTTATAAAGAGAGAGTGGAGTTTTATGAATTTGTGTGTACACGGAGGGCACGTCATTGAAAAACTCTTTTACCATTTGGAAGGTACATTATTCCGGGTGGATATAGATATAGATTTATTTTTCAATCCGGAAGGTAGTTCGGTAGGGTCGTTACTATACAATAAAATGCGGTACCGTATAATACAATAATTTATTATACATACATTATATGAAGCCATATTGCTAAAATCTGCTAATTTATTATATAATTATTATATAATTATATGTATATATATATATATATATAATATAATATAATTTAATAAATGTATTAAATGCTGGATAAATTAATAATAAGTGTTGCGGAAGCCGGTGCTTTTTGTAAATGCAAGGCGCATGTTTCCGAAGCGAAGAGAGGGGGAGTTACCAGTCAATTAAGTAGCAAGTAATTTCCTAAAATTGGCATCCAAGTATCGGTCGAAACCGGAGACCTGATAACGTAGTAGATGAGGCCCGCTATTGACACGGAGCAAAGTAATTGCCCTTCTCACGTATCAGTGTTCAGTATCACATCGCCATGGGCGAGGAGGTGGGGCAAGGAGGTGAATCTTGTTATTTTTGAATTTGTTCCTGCTTGTAACGTTATATATTGTCAAGAAGATTTTCGATCCTTCGGCGAATACAGTTAGTTGTACTAAATTTACGTTTTGTACCTACGACGACGGACGCGGCTATAACGAGTGGTGTAAGTTGTAAACAATTTGTCGGTTTTCTGTGAATCTACGCCTTGTGCCTTATACTTATGGTTGTACAGTTAAAATAAGAGATATCGAAATTTTGAAGACAGATCTTATTAAATTACTCTTGTCAGTTATAATATTCATAAAATAAGTAACAATAAAATTAATTACAGAAATTACAAAATAACCAGATAGGTATAAGGCATAGGACATTATAAAAGATATTTAAGAAGTTAGTTTATAAGTATTTTAGAAGTTACATCAATCTAGGGTCCATAAATAGTAAGATATGTACTTAAAATTACATTGTCTTAGCACAGAATGTTATAAAGTATTAAACTAACTATTCTTATAACCTTCTGAACCATTGAATGGGTCGGGTTAAGAATGTAAATACCTAAATACTACACGGTCGAAAGTCAATTACAGAATGTTTATTACCTTCGACACAGTCTCGAACTTTTCTATCGTTCTCCGACATATTGCCTCATAAAAAATTTCACCGGACAACGAATGGACAATTTTGGAAATAACTAAACAAGATAATTGGCGGGGTTGATCCGTGATAGATTCAATATTTAAATTTGAAACTAAGAAGTTAATTGCCTGCAGGAATTATATGCTATTACTATAAGTCAGAGTAGTGTAGATTCATCATAGTCCTGACACCTAAATATGAATCTTTGTACACTTTCAAAGACACCAGGATCTCACAGCAGGTACAAATAGTTTTAATGACTGAAAATAGTTTGTCTGATTGCGATTACATGTGAACTAGTTATTTATGAACGGTATTATTTGAACTGGTTAAGTTATTGCTATCCTTTCATAAATATTCAACTTTTTTAATATCCAGAAGAAACAAAGAAATAACTTGCAATTAATAAATCACAATAAATCTTATTGTTTCTTCAATATGCATTGTAACAGCTTGCAAAGAAGAAAATTTCTTTTCAAAGACAGAGTCTCTCGCTAATGAGGGCTGTAATATTCTCGGTGGCAAGTTTATTTTATTCTTCTTGAAACTCAATCACAGTACTTAATTGTGCAGTTTTGATATTAAATGTACATCAGTCATAGACA
The DNA here is from genome assembly GCA_003671415.1 of Megathymus violae. Taxonomy (NCBI): domain Eukaryota; kingdom Metazoa; phylum Arthropoda; class Insecta; order Lepidoptera; family Hesperiidae; genus Megathymus; species Megathymus violae. Next base: position 147,287 of record PDGT01000082.1, on the reverse strand, counting down.
AATAATATAAGTCATACAAATGAATTTAATAAAATATTTTACGTTTTCTAATTATTCTTATTGTATGGATTTTTTCTTCTTTTCATTACTCTTCTATGTTTTTCTTTTTATGTAAATAGCCGACAAACGAGCAAACGAGCCACCTGATGGTAAGTGGTCACCGTCGCTCATAGAAATCAGCAAGACCAAAGATATCACTGATGCGTTATGGGCCAGGAAATGAGAAGAAGGTAAGAAATAATGTACTGGCTCCCAAGCCCCCAGCCGGAACACGACGAGTCGTTTGGCGGCTGACCCACGCAGGAGGGTGGTAGCTAGCCAGGCAGGCTTTCAGGAATAAAAATAATACCAGTAATGATATTATATTACTGGTAATATAGTCCTTACACGAAGCCCTACCACCAAGCAGACTGGTCGCCTCTTACGACATCCCGTATGTCCTGGAGTCTTCAATTTATTTTTAAGTACGTATATAAGTGTAATATAGTTGCAAGGACCGATGAATTAAGGTCAAGCCATTTTAAGGTTTCGTGCATTCTCTATTATTTCTAAATTATGATTTTTTAAGTACTATGGAAGGTATACATTTGTGTTTTTCATATTAAGCCTTTTCACGCGGTATGTTATATGATACTATAAAAAAAAAAATTTAAGTTAAAACCAAATTTAAAATTCGTAAATTTATATCGGTAATTAAATCACTAAACCTATATGAACCAAATTTCAAGTTTTTATTAGGATTTAATTTTTTAAGTTACTTACTATTACTTTTTGTGCATTTTCGAACACACATAAATGTCTATCAGTGTTTCGATGTGAATTAAAAGCGAATTAAACTGGTTTAAACAAGTTTAAACTGGTCGAACCGTACATTAAACTAAGTACTTACGGAATACGGCAAGTTCTCCACGCAGCGGCTGACGGCAATAAGACGCTTGCTGACGGCAGCTTAGGATTCTTTATCCGTGGATTAACTCGAAATCAATGGAATGTTTTCGCCGACTGGGGATTACATCACCGTTCTTTCCTTAATTGGTTACCAATGAAGATGTCCGTTTGCAACGGTAATATTATTTGAATGAATTCATTTAAATTAATTTCTATTTCTGCATTTGCAGAGTTCAAGGACGTATATAAATGGTAAAATAGATAATCGTAAGCGACGCGAGTACTGTCGGGTGTCGGAGAATTACATATATACCTACCATCATACATTGTGCTTGCGGATTGTTGCAAAGTAAATTAATACTAATTTAATAACAATGAATTTCTGTAAAGTAACGCCTGATACTATCAATTTTTATCGCATTCGGTTACGGTTTCGGATATATTTTAATTTGGGATATCCGTAATTCATTTACGGCTACAGAGTTCCATAACATCCCTAGTCTAAACATCCGTAGTTACAAGGAGATATGTCCATTACCTGTCAGTAGACGGGGCGGTTGTCAATATGATATAGACGTTAGTGATCAGTTATCATCCGACGGCCTCGTCTATCGGTTAACATAATAAAATAAAATGACACGTTTAAATAAAAAAGCTGGCAAATGAGCTGACGGACGCCATGACTGCTTTTTCAAATAACCGTCGTGGTATTAAATACCCTCCGCATATACACGAACTCACAAATGTTACAATGTTTTTTAAAATTGTTTGTATACATTAAGTGTTAACATAAAAAAAAAACATTAAATGATTCACACTACAAATATTTATATACACAGACGCAACAGCAAGCACACCTCTAATACATAAGTTGAAGTGTCGTCAAACTGTCCGTGCGAGTGATATTCCAGTTCTAATTAATTGTAAGGAAAAATTCCCAACACCTAAAAATTGACAAAAAAGAAGTGCAGAAAGATTGGCTAGTTAATCATTTATATCTCGTACTATGAAAAAATGGAACTGCGCTGTATACTGTATAGTATGTATGTAAATGGCCATATTACCTTTTCATGTCCTGTGGGTTACCCAAACGTATAAACAATATCCCGAGACCGAGCCTCGTGGGCGTGGTCTCGCTCGGCCAATTCTGAGATAACAAAATCCGATCACGTCGAAGTAACCTAAAACGGTGGCGCAAACGTAAACTTTACACCCAAATTAATTCCTGAACGAGAACAAACAAGGAACCCGCAGGAGTGCGTGCGGAATCACAATATCGGATCGGTGTGTGCTCCTAATTTTGTACAGTGACTAACGTAGCTGATGAGAAAATAAAGCGCTGTCGCTCATGAATCCGTCGAACGCGTCGACGGTCAAGAGAGACGCGATGAATCCGCTAATTAACTGACTTCGCAACTGAAATACATAAACCATTTCACGGTTGATTTTGTTGGAAGTAAGAAGTTCCATGTGTGTGATATGTGTGTGTAACGTTATATATGTGTGTGATATGTTTGTGTGACGTTATATATGTGTGAGAGATGTATAAATACACGATAACTTCATAAAATTAATCTTCTTTAAGCTACGCTACGGAGTGAGCTGGACGCTAGACAAGTGTATTTCGTAATATTGCGTGTTAAAATAATGAAAAATAACCAGAATTTGAGAAAAAAAATAAGTACATTACCACTGTGTAGGAAGAGACTCGTATTCGGACGGGGATGATTTTTGGAATACCCACTAGAGCCCAGCGTACTCCATCATCATAACGGGGTCCATGTTACCACCTTATTGTACTGTGTAAGGTTATATTATTTCACGTTAAAATGGTCATACTTGTCAACAGCAAGCGCTCGTTATTTACAAGTTAGTCCCTTGCATATCTACTTCCTCCTATTTACTTTACATACTTTGTGTGAAACAAATACTAAACATAGCCTATAATTTCACAACTATTTTTATTTCCCTTAGTTGGCCCAGTTCAGTAACTTAGAAATTCAATACAACGGTCAAATAATAAAATCTAATAAAGCGATCGGATTCAGTTCGGAAGGATATGGAATAGTGAATCCTGATCATTATTTTACATCCGTCTTTATGTTTATTTTCACATCGAATCCTGTCTATTAGATTATGGGCGAAAATGTTCGAGGATTATATCACAATCCATCGGTATTATATCACGATTTATGGACACATACATTTTATGTACCTTCAATGATAACACATAATCCCCATAGATTCACTTGCCTTGAAGCTTGATACGCTTATCTAGATTAATGATTCAATCACTGACTTTACTGAGAATATCTTATTCTGACTTAAGATAAGTAAAAATAGAAAAATAAAAGATTTTCAATTGAATCATATCGTATTGCGTATCATATGAAAAGGGTCGTTGTGAAAGACACCAACATTTACATATTTTTGAGAGTAATTAAACATTCAAATGAAAACAAGTTCCACCCACTCTTCACTTCGTAATACTATTGTAGCGTATTGCAAGTTCATTTATTGTCTATAACTTCTGTACTATACCCATAATTTTTATTATCTGTATATAGCTAGCAATATTAACAACAAATATAAAATAATAAATGAACACTTCGGCGAAAACTGTCTCGGTGCACACATTATTTTGGAAAACCCAAATTCCTATAGACATAAAAATCTGTTTCAATCAACAAAATCTGAGCACAACTGCGGATCTTGTTGAAAGCGTTCAAATTCAACATTGTTATTCATTTTTATCAGGCGCTTCATATTTGCTGCTTTTCATTATTGTGAGTGTTCGGTGTTACAGTTGTTTTAAATTGATAACACATTTCTGTATCGCAACTACAACTAACTCCTAAACATTACTAATCTTTTGATAAAACTTCTACAGGAATCTTTATTATATCTTTCATCCCACGGAAATCATTGCTTTTCGGCCTTTTATTCAGTTCCAAGTGTAGTATTACACGCAATACATTATAAGTTACAAATATGCCATGTTATTATAGTATAATGTTTATGTTTTCGCGTCATAACATTTCAAATATATAGACAGACAAAAATTGCAAAAAAATTTATCGACAAAAATCCCTACTTAGTTCATTTTTAGATTATTCTATTTATGATTTTTTGTTTCAAAAATACCTATTATGTAGATTCGGCGCCCTTACAGTTTTATTGTTGTCATAGTACTCGTGCATACTTCTATATTCTTATTTCAGAATATAGTAACCCTAAAATTTCGATATAAAATACACCACCGTACAATATAAACTGATTTTGAGTTTAGAAGCAAACCTATACATTATCTTTACTTTAAATTTCCACGAATATCGAATGTTTATCTTGAATTAGTTCACAGTGCGCAACCCTTATTCTAATAATATTATAAATGTTTGTATATTTGGATCTTTGTTACTCAATTACGCACAACTGAACGGATTTGGGTGAAAGGTACACAAATAGTTTATTACTTTGGTTAAAAAATAGGATACCTTCTATCCCAAAAATTATTGGTTCATGTGATTATAAAATGACGAACTGCATGACGTATCAATTTAATTTTTTTTATACATGACTAGCTTCTCTATTATAACACATTGTCATATCGTTGTAGTATATAATATAAATCTTTACAAATCCGCTGTATTAGTAAAAGTAGTTTTTAAAGCGCAGTTATAGTTCGTTATGTTTCCGTAACCTATAATAATATTCGTAAATATATATGTCTCAGATGGTCATTAGTATAGACGTGAAACGAAATCCGGCACGATATGCGAGTGATGGCGGCGCCGCCGCGATGACGTCGATACTCGGCTAACATCGTGCTACAACAGAGCCTAGCTACTTGTTTCGTTTGCCCGTATTTCGTATTAAACGATTTCGTATTAAACGATTATACGCCCACACTACGTTCGACAATATTACTAAAACTACTGGCATTTGCCGACATATATTATAATAATAGTCGACAAACGAGCATCCGAGCAAGACCGAAGGTATCACTGATGCGTTGACGGCCAGGAAATTAGAAAGTGAGAAAGAAACTCTCAAGCCCCCAGCCGGTGAGCCGGCTGACTCAAGCAGGAGGGTCGTAGCTAGCCAGGCAGGCTTCACGGAAAGATAATAATACCAGTAATAATATTAATGACTTAATAATAATACTAATAATATAATTTTTACACAAAGCCTTACCACTACGCAGGCCAGGTTCTGTCGTCTCTTACAACACCCTGTTCTGCTAACATGGGATTGGGAGAAGTATTCTAGACCGTCCCAATGCATACATAAGAGTATATCAGCTTTTATGTTATATGACTATCTGCTCCATGGACAACAAAGAACATTATTTACTACTATTTGTTACACTTGTTGCTCGTGCACTTCTATTTTTCAGTAACTCTATGGTCGCGACCCATTTTTTCGTTGATTCAATTGACGGCTTTGTCCTAAACACTGAGGGAGCGCTAACATCGTATCGCATTTCACGGCGTCCTGATATTGTCCAGACACATTATATACGAAACTGAGCCCACGTAACAATATTTCATACTATACATATATGAAGTACTATAGATATAAATTCTGGTTGGACACGGTGTATCATTACACAATCATACACCAACACCCCTGAAGTAGGATTCACTGTGTTGTTGATTATTGTATTTGAATTTAAAATTCTAATTCACTTCATTACGACTCATAAATTGTCCCACTGCTGCGCTCGCTGACCAAATGTTGATTGGCAGACTTCACGCACCTTTGAGACCATCGTGGACTACTTTCAGGTATGAAGGTATCCTCGTGTCGTTTTCTTCGCCAAAGCAAGTAAGTTGAAATAACTACAGGAGTGCGCTCAGGATTCGACTTCGAATCTTCGAAATTTTCAAAATCACCTCACCATTAACATATTTATCATTTATGTCCGTTATTTTTCTGTTTCTCATTGAGGTTTATTAATAAAAATTAAATAAATATTTATATACACTTTCACAGTAAGATAACCTTTGTAGCCGGCTGTAAGACGTACACAAATAACATAATCACAAACATCCTTGACCCGAGCACAAACATTTATCCGTCTCTTAAATGACTGATCGGGCGAAAATCGAATCTTGAACCACTCGCTCGGCACGTAGGATCAATCTTACAGGGTTATGGAGTGGTCGAGGATTATTTGTCATAGTGAATAAGACACGCCGAAAGTTGTTTAGTGCAGCAATCAAAGCATTTGTTAATCGTAAGCGATCGTTCGAGCGCGGTATGTAGCTGGTTAGATATGTATAAAATTTTAAATGCGCTTCTTAGTTTGGATGTTACGCTAAGCTGTAGGTTCCGTTCAGCTACAACATAATACTTCAAACGGCGAGCTCCGTCATTAAAGTTGACAAGTAACACTTCCATTAATTACACTGGACTATCACTATCTCCTCAATTACTAGGAGATACTTAACGGGCGTGTTCATAATGTAAGATTCCATTCGAAAAGAAGATAATTTAAGATACATGTTAGACGCAGTGAGTGCTTTATTTGTACAACTAGAACCTAACCCACCCTGGCGTCGCATTGGGAAATTGGATTTTTACGTTCACAAATATTATAGAACCTATATTTTTATCAGGCAACTTATAAATTTTTCCTCACGTCATACATCTAAACATTTCTCGTGAACCAGTCTATGTATTGGTGAAAACTGTATGGAAATCCGTATCATATTTTATGAGATTATAGAGTTTAGACAGAGACCATATAGCCTGTGTCGATCCGAAAATGAATCGTCCGAACGATAAAATAATTTTTCCATGTGGTTCCGAACGCACCCTTTGCATACACACAAAGTACATTTGCACTAATCTGCATGTCATAAGCAACAACAATCTGTTTACATTCATAGATGTAAAAATTATATACATTTTTAATTTTATTTATTTTACTTGTATATTAACGCGCTCTGAATGCTTTCATTGCAAAAAGACTTATTGTTAAACTGTAACTAATATTTATGCAGAGTTTAATGCAATTACCGAACGAACTAAACTTGAATAACCACAGCTGTTTCCGTAAGTCGGAATAGGTTTGGTTGCCACTCGTATCGTTTAGGGGAGCTTCACTTATGTATACTGTAATAATATTTTCTGAGATCCTTCAATCAAAGCTTTTTCAACCAGAGTGAATACATTCGTAATGACCGTATCGGTTGCCTTAGTTGTCTGTCGAAGTATGTCAATAAATATTTATTTACATGAATTGGTTGTGTGTGTTTTAATTATATACATACGATGTCCGCAATACGGGGAATTATAATGCAAGGTAAGTACGAGTAAATATGTTTCAATCAAATTTTTACTACTATATAAATCTGTTGAGATTTTTGTGTATGTCTCGAGATAACTCAAAAACGGCTTGACCGATCTAAATGAAAATTAGTACGTAGCGAAAACACGTGATTACGCAGATAAAATGTCAGTTAACTTAATCGTGTATAATCAAGGCAAAAAATATTAAATTTTTAATAACAGTCATTATCATATCTATAATAATAAATAAAATTGGAGTGTCTGTTTGTAATATTAAAATAACGGCTTTTTACTACAAGCATATGAATGTATACATACATATGTATACGGTATATATACCAAAATAACATTATTTTTAATTTTTGTCTGTCTGTCTGTTCCAATATTTCTAATACATGAAACGGCTGGACCGATTTTAACGGGACTTTCACTGGCAGGTAGCTGATGTAATGAGGAGTAACTTAAGCTACTTTTATTTCTACTAAATAACTTTTTTGTTAAATTCCACGTGGACGCAGTCGCGGGCACAGCTAGTTCTTATATACACACATCAAAAAAAGTTTGCGATCACTAGGAAAAACAGATAATTTTTTTTAAATTGTAACTTTATCAAGAAAAAGTGTTTATAGAATATGTTTTAAACTAAAAATATAGTTTATGAAATTAGAAAAAAAACCCTTTAATAATTTTTTGGTAATAAAAATTAGCTTACCCAAATCTAATGTGAATGTGAAGAAAATTTTATTGAAAGAAAAAGAGGATTATACAAAAAATATACTATATTTATTTGAAATGGTTTTTATTTAGTATAATATCACTCCTCCTCTGGCTCGAAGACATGCGGAAATCCTACTGGGCATGCTGAGGATCAAGTTATCCAGCATTTCTTGCGGCAACCTGTCCCATTCTTGAACAACGGTTTCCCTGAACTCTGGCGCGGTCTGAGGAAGTGGCTGACGGTTCCAAACAGCTCGCTTAACAGCGTCCCATGCATGGTCGATTGGATTTAAGTCAAGCGAGCCGGCAGGCCAGTCTAATCTTGTGATGTTGTATTCATGGAGAGCAGCATTAACTCGTTGAGCTCAATGTGCGGGGGCATTATCGTCAACCAATACGAATTGGTGCCCATGATTTATTCTAAATGGTCTAATAATTCCATCAATAGCGACTGTTTTGTACATAACTGCAGTCATGTTGCTTTGATACGGGATCAAAGGTGTTCTAGCTCCAATCATTATTCCGGCCCAAAAGGACACCGATTTTCCACCTTGCTGAACAGTTCCAGTGGCAGTTCTTTGCCTCTCCGAGTGTCCAGGTCTTCTCCAGACGCGAACACGTCGGTTATCCGGATGAGTACTGATTCGTGATTCGTCAACAAAGAGGCAATTATGCCAAATATTTTCATTTTCATTTTCTTCAATTTGGCGGAGTCTAGCCCATTGCAATCTGTGTCGCTGTTGTTGCCGTGAGTTCAGAGGTGCTCGCCAGGACCTCCTCGCTCGTAAACCAACCTGATGCAAGCAATTCCGAATCGTCTGAGTGTTAACTTCACGTCTAGTTGCAGCCCGCAACTCTGCCTTTATTTTGGTAGCGTTCATTGTTGGGTCACGGGCAGTCAACAATTTGATATAGCGTTTCTGGGCAACAGTCAGCACAGTTGGACGACCACTGCGAAGTCGGTCAGCTAAATTACCCATGACGTGGTACCTCTGCAACGTGGTCATGACACAGGATTGGGATACGGAGACTCTGCGTGCTATTTCTCTCGTAGAATATCCTTCTTCTCTCAAAGTTATAATTCCTACTAGTAAACCTACTGATAATCCTTTTGGCATTTTTTTTCAAGCTAGATATCCTCCGAAAATATCGAAAAAACCGCTTGAATCGACGTGTATCAGATTTCTGAATGATGCTCTACCACATGGTTGCACAGACTTATGAAGACTAGGGGCCACTCGGTCAAATCATGAACTGATGGCGGGCCGGCCGCCAGAAGTATAGGTAATTAAAGACAATAAAGAATTGATAATAATTTATTAAAATTCAAAAAGAATTTATTAATTTGGAGCGTGGCACTGCATAGTGCTTACAATCTTTTTTATATTTGGCTCAAATTTACTTGCAGCAATACGTAAAACTGCTTCCAAACTTTCATTTGCAAGGCGGTTTCGATTTTTTGTTTTATTATTATATAGTATTGAAAAAGTTTGTTCACATATATAGGTAGAACCAAATAAGCTGGCACATTTCAGAGCGTTTATGCGCAACTTTTCGTACATATTTTTATCAATGCAGCGGTAAAAGTTCAGCAAGTCTCCTTCGTTGAATTTGTTGCGTAAATCTTGATCGTTTTGAATGTCGATAATTTCTAACTGCATTGACTCTGGCGCATTTTCAACTGAAATCGTGAAAGGATTGCTGAATATGTCCAACAGAGGTTTCATTTTTTTAAACTCCGAAAATCTGTCTTGAAAAGATTGAATCAAAATATCTAACTTTTCTACATAAGTGAAATTAATCACAGTTTTGTTGAATTTTTCAGCCATTTTCTTATAATTCGGAAAATGATTGTAATTTCCAGAATTCAATTGTGATCTGAAAAGTGTAAGCTTGCATTGAAAGGATGATACATGAGCGTAGAGCTGGGATATCAGTTGATTTTTGCCTTGAAGCCGTGTGTTCAAGACATTCAAATGATTTGTAATGTCAACTAAAAAAGCCAAATCACACAACCAATCAGGATTTTTAAGTTCCGGGACATCCCTTTGCTTTTCCGCCAGAAATATTCCAATTTCTTCTATTAAATTTAGAAATCGTTCCAGTGTCAATCCACGGCTTAACCACCTTACTTCTGTATAATACACTAAATCTCCGTATTCGCTTTCGATGTCATCAAGGAATTGTTTGAATTGTCTGTGATTGAGTCCTCGTGATTTTATGACATTTACAGTCGAAACTACCACTTTCATGACATTTTGAAATTCAATTTTTTTAGAACAGAGGGTTTCTTGGTGTATAATGCAGTGAAACTGCATGAGATCTTCAGCGTTTATGTTTTTTCCTTGCAGATGCTTTTTCAGCAAAGTAACTAGCCCGGAATTGACACCAATCATCGAAGGAGCACCTTCAGTCGCAACTCCCGATAATTTTGATAAGTCCAAATCAGTTTTTGAACACTCATCCAAAAGTACATTGAGTATATCAACTCCTTTGGTTTGACCTTTCAATGAACACATTCCGAATAACTTTTCTAAGATTTCAAAATCTTGAGTAACACCTCGTATGAATATGAGAAGTTGAGCTGTGGAACTAATATCAGTGGATTCGTCGAGTGCTAATGAAAAAAATTCAATGATCTTAGTTTTTTCAATTAA
>PDGT01000082.1:105947-133550 GCA_003671415.1 Megathymus violae | reverse complement strand
TCCACCAACTCAAACGCGAAACGATTACTTATTTGATGCCAACACAAAATGACACTAAAAAGGCAACAATTAAGTCGCGGTCGATCGGTATCGACGACACAGAAATGCAGTCGAAAATGAGATGACTTACTCAAGAGTATGTCGGAGGGGTCCGTCTGCTACGGGAGCAGAAACGGAAGTTTTTTGTCGGTCGCTGCCGTTAGCGTGGCTTTTATACCGCGCGTACGACTCTGGAAGCTTCGTGTATCTACTCGTACCTATGCGAGCAATCGGGAATTCGGGACTATTGCTATCTCGCTTGCTCACACCGCGCTAGAAAATTCTTGATTTCTCTACTATTTTGAACTTTATATAAAGGCGGCAAGCGATGTTACTTGACTTAGCATTTTTGGGCGCTAGATTCAAATAGCGCGCACGAGATTCATATTACTTTTCGAACATATTTTTTTTGGTTTTATTCTGGAATAGAATTAAATATTCTTGGAATGTACGAGAGTATTTTTTTTTGCTATCGGCGGGCTACCAGTATTCGACCGGCGGGCCGCGGTCTGTGCATCCATGCTCTACCACGACTGAACCTTCTTTTATATTGAACAACAATTGAAATTTTAGTATCTTTCATGTTCAAATTTTGTATTTTTAAATAGAGAACAAAAAAGAAAAATAAATCATATTGTATTTTATCATGCTAAGAAAAGGTTTCAATTTTTCGAACCGATCGCAAACTTTTTTGATGTGTGTATATTCAAATTCAAAACCATTTAATCATGTAGCTATTTTGTAAATACACTTATGCACGTCATTTTTTGCTTCTAATACCATACTATATAAATAATATAATTAATTGTCCAACCCGAACGAAGTTGACCGGGGCTGCTAGTCTCGACATAAATTTAGACAAGTATTTCTTTTTCAAAAACAATTCTCATCATATTCGATGTTAAAATACATCTCTCTTACACCGACTATCAGTAATCAGTCAATAAGCCATCAAGTAAAATATTCATGAAGTAATATTTCATATGCCGTTTATAAAATACATTTACTTGAAGTATGAAAACATAACGCATAATCTATGTACAGTTAAGTTTATAAATCTCCCTACCCTAACGACTAACGCTCTTGTCGTATTACCGAAGAGTACAGCTCAGTTATGAACCTCGCTTTCGCTCTTAAACAAAAATATATCGTATGAATATTTACTGAATCTGTCAACTCGTTCATGAGCTCCACGGTTTTCAATAAACGTATCAACAATCAATCGTTAAAAGTAATGCTTCTTTGGAGTGATCAATTATTTGATATTATTTCATACATCCATACATACATACAATGAAATAACGGAAGCTTACGAAAATCATTTGCGCGTCTCTGTATATTTCATGACACACAGTCTTCTCCAGGAACCAACTGTATAAACAGAGTCAACAAAGAGATGAATTGAGTTTGGGGACCCAGAGATGGAGGTACACTGTGAGTGAAGTAAATTTGATCACGAAGTTTAATTTTGTCGGGAACAATATAAAAAATAAATGTCACGTGAATGTTATATATCGAATATAATTTTATAACTTTATAATTGAATATTTAATACTTATAAAATGAAGTATACGAAAATTTAATGTAATCATTTAGGAAAATTTCAGTCTTAAATGAGAAAAAAGTGGAAATCATCCTGAATAAAGTACGTTATTTTTTCAAATAGTGTTTGCAACCAACATTAACTATTTTATATACAATACAGTTAAAATATTTACTTGTTTATAGTCAATATATTCGTAGCTGATCTCACTGTTATGGGGTGTGAAACAAGAGGTTTGGTGTAGAAGCAGCCCTAAGCGAAGTATTTTATCAATAAGCGTTTTTATTCAGAGCGTAAAAACCGAGTCTCGGACACAACCTTCTATTGCCATATGATTTTCTAGCTAAAGCATTCCCTATAATGTATTTTAGCTACAAGTTGAAATGACAAATTGCAAATCTTTGTACAGTGGATACACTTCTAATATTGTTAAGTATCTCGTCGTGTTTTTTTTGTGTTTAATATATATTATTATGTAGGTACGTACTAAGTTTGCGTCACCGTGACTTTTCTACTTTTGGGGCCCCTGATGGTAAAAGGTCACCGTCGCCCATAGACATTAGTTACACCAAAGGTATCACTGATGCGTTGGTGGTCGAGAAAGAAGAAGAGAGAAAGTATTGGCTCTCAAGCCCTCGGCCGTAACATGACGAGTCGTTTGTAGGCTGACTCAAGTTTGGTAGCAGCTAGCCAGTCAGGTTTCACGGAAAATCATAAGTAGGCCGTATTGGGGCGGCCTAGAATATTCCCCCGAATCCCATGCTGGTAGAAAAGGGTTTCGTAAGAGGCGACAGAAGCCAGCCTGCTTGGTGATAAGGCTTCGCGAAAGGATTAAGTCTAAGTTTAAGGATAAGTCTTATGGTTTTTCATCGCATGCACGGAACTCTGAAACTAATTTTAGATATCTATCGCACATCCGTTGCATACATATAAACGACTATGAAGGAACGCGAATATTCAAAATGGCCGACCGCAAAACTTTCTCTTTAGTATTTATCTATTACTTGCCATTTCATAGACGATTTTTATTCAAAGCGGGTAGAAATTTCCAATTTTTGCAAAATCAGCGCTCCATTCCGCGGAATATCACGATCGTGCTCGGAAACTAGAAACGGGAACACGCGAATATTCCAGACTTTTAGCGTTTCCGCTGTTTGAGTTAGCATGACGTGATCCGACTGTTGGGTCGGGAATATCTCGAGAGTGCTTGTTACGGTGTCTTGTGGCATATTGCGCTTGGCTGCTGCTTCGAACGCTGGTACATAGCTGCAATTTATATAATTCGCACAGAGCAATTCGGCTCGGCGCGGCGTGACGATCGTACCAGATCGACAGAGTTGAACAACTACGGATGCGGTCGGAGCGAGTGTTGGTAGTGGAAAAATTTATATGTTATCTTTACATGGCAGTCGAACTATGCCGAATTGGGTTTTGCTGCGATCTTGCTTCTTGAAATACTACATTTATATCCTAGTAATATAGTGTTGAATTAATAAATTTTATAATACAAATACAGTATAGTATGCTTAAAACAGGCTCTTGCTCTCCGTTGTAGCGCGAGTCAGCGGGTGTCGAGTCATAGCGACGGTGCTGCCATCACTCAGGTCACCTACCGCGCTCCGTTTAGCAACCGTATTCACGATTCTCTGCGACATTTTTTGTTTATTTAAACATATAAAGTTATCATTATCAAATAACACGTATTATTATTAAAATAGGTATGTGCTATTATGCTCGACGAGCTACGTACGTACACAATAAACGCGTCATCAATTTCGTAATTCACTGTTTTTAAGGTATATGTTAATATGTAAGTATGATATTTATATAAAGACAGTATTTATATATGTATTGTATTGTAATTTCAATCTTAATAATATGCACCGTTATTGTCTCTTCTCAATTTTGCCTGAAGGTTGACTGGCAGTGAATGCTCATACTCGTAGCATTAATCCCGCCTTTGTTCCATTGTTTGTTGTGGATCATAAGAAATAAATAAATTCAGTTCGCAATTAGCTAGCATTATCAAGAAACTTGACACTTTAATACAGTTTTATATTAAAATTTCATAGTTTTACTACCTATCATATCACTTAGCATACTGAAGGCGAAGACGACTCATCACTTATTAAATAAATTAATTAATTTCTATTGCTATACCTGCTGGGATGGGGGCTTTGTTAAGTACTTATAGCATATTTTGTAATACAATAAAAGATTAAACATCGCATTAAATCAAATCGGTCAGTCCCTTCAGGCTTCTGTAGCTAGTTACTCTGTGATCTCTATAGATTCTTGAAAACCTATTCGAGCAACGTAGGGTTAAATGTAACCATAACAAGTTTGTTATTGTTTCGTAACACAATATTGAGTGCGACCTCGCGGAGAACATTAACTGTGACCTCACTCGTGTTGTTTACGCAGTAGGTACATTGACAAAGTATCTATTGTCATTGTTGTGTGCGGCGAAATTAGGAGTTTTCCGAAGTATCTCCGAATGCTAATACCTAGTACGGTAACGCAAAAAGGTTAATATTTATTAATGTTTTGATTTAACCCATGCAAATTTAGGATAATCCAATCTTGAGTTCAAGACGATCTCTTGTTGCGGTGCACCGCGCTGAATCAGTCAAAGTAGTAATCATATCTGTTGACTCCTGTCGAAAGTAGTTGAGAGACGGTTATGAAAATATTTAAGGTGTAATGATTGATTATTATGTATTAGTGTCAGCAACCAGGTAATAATAATAAAATCATATTTTACGCATTAGTGTTTTTTTTTGAATTTTCGAATTTGGATGTCGCAAATTCTTGAAAAAAAAAAACATTTTAATAAATTGATTGTAATTGGTTCATAATTGGATAGGGGCCTAAGAGGTAATTTGATTGCAAATGACCTCCCTACATCCTCCTAACGGATTGCCGAAATTTTTGCAGTCAGTCAGTATATATAATATGTTTTTTATTCACAGCACACGAAAAACTCATTCCATAACGAATGCGGTGGATACTTTTAAACGTAAGGCGTAGGTTCTCCAAAGTGAAGCGTGGGCGGATATGATGTATATATATATATATATATATATATATATATATATATATATGTATTGTATTATATTGTGCACCGTATTGTAACGAAGGTAGTTGAAATTTAATAACCATGGGTTTCCGCCGGTGTTACTTTAAACAGTTTATATTATATTTTATTGACTAATAAATTCGTTGTTTAATTTACTGTCCCGCGGAGAATTGCGTCGATATTACGAGATGGCCAAACGTTTAGTGGATTAATAATAAATTGTATAAGCGGTTTTTATTTGTATTGGATTGAAAAAATCTAAATCAAATTTCTTTTTAGAAAGAAAGAAAAAAAGAAAAACGTTTATTTCACATAAAACAGCGAATCACAAAAAATAATGCTAACTGAAAGAAATTAAAAGAACAGCTATAAAGAACGAGATGCTGTCTTATGCGAAAAACGAATGCACTCAGCTTTGCTGCGGCGGGGCTTAATCCACAACGCTGATTTTCAGTGCATCCGTCTGTGACGCATAATTCGGGTGGTGGCAAAATTGGGCTAGACTGTAAATAATTAATTAGAACTACTTAAAACTATAACAGAATAACAAAAGGTATCAAAATCACATTTAAAATGAAGCAAAGAGGGTCACAAAAAATATATATATACATATATAGATTTGAGGGGAGAGCCTTAAGTATACTTATTATCAAATGTCATATAATTGATGTGAGTGTGTGTGTGTTTATGCGTGTTTTTGTGTGTAGTGTGTGTCTATGTGTGTACGGCTGAGTGTGCGTGTGCGTGTGTGTGTTGTAGGTATGTGTTATTCTTCGTTTGTTGTTTTGAATGTTAGTGTAATTTGCTTTTGTAGGTTCAAGAGATGTAATTTGAATTTTTGTTTGAACGATCTTACACTATTCAGATTGCGCAAAGGAGGTGGAATATTGTTCCAGCACTTGCTCGAAATATACCTAAAGCTTCCTCGAAAAGCCGCAGAACAATGCTTCAGGGACTGTTGACTAAGAATATATGAGCGTGCTCTAGTATTACGTGTAATGTAGTCATTTTCCACGAATTCCAATTTATAATAAAGATATGACGGACATTTATGCTTAATAATGCCAAACAACAAAGACGCGAGATGGAGCTGTCTGCGGTATTTCATCTTCAGCAAGTTTGCGTCGTTTCTATAAGGCGTAACGTGCGTTCGCGGCGGTATATTAAAACAGTACCTTGCGCATGCATTTTGTACCCTCTGTATTAGATTTTGAGAGCGCATCAAAAGCCTGGGACCAAGGACAGTATCAGCGTAATTAAGCTTGGATAGAACCAAAGCTTCGCAAAGTCTTAAACGCAAGCCACAACTGATGTATGTAGTCTCTGATTCTATAAAGTACCTTCAGTCGATAGAAACAGTTTCTAACTGTGCTTGTAACATGATTTTGGAAGCGTAGGGACTCGTCCATTAATACGCCTAAATTTCGTGCTTCTAACACTCTTTCCACCGGTTTCTGATTAAGCAGTATTTGAGGGTTATTGCTGCTATTCTACTGATTTGCGTTTTGGTGCCAACAATCAGAAATTTAGATTTTTGGGGATTTAATAGTAAGGAGTTCTTTTCTGACCACTCAAAGATACGTTTAAGATCTGAATTTATTTTATCAATGGTCATACCTGTCTCAGAAGGTTCGAAAGATATGTACAGCTGCAAATCATCGGCATATATATGATATTTACAATGTTTAATTTGCTTGACCACGTCCGCGCTATACAAAATAAAAAGTAATGGCCCTAATATGGAACCCTGTGGAACTCCCCTACTTATTGTTTTCTTTTCAGAAATCTGCCTATCTCCTCGACCATTCTCAATCACAACACACTGAGACCTATTTTTGAAGTAGCTATCGAACCATTTTATCGCTTCAGAACTTAAGCCATAATAAAATAACTTTGACAGAAGAAGTGGTATATTTAAGCAATCGAAAGCACGTGTATAGTCAAGAAATACCACTATACTTCCGTCTCCCATATTCTGAGCGTCTAATAACGCAGTAGTAGTACTCCTACTTTTCCTAAATCCAGATTGAACGCAAGGAAGAATGTTACTTGATTCTAAATATCATTTTAACTGATCGCAAGCAATTTTTTCTAGAATTTTAAAAGTGTTTGGCAATATGCTTATTGGTCTTAAATCTCGTAACTCAGTTGGGGGTTCTTTTTTTGGAAGAGGTCTTACCAACGCTTGTTGCCACAAATCTGGAAAAGTGCATATTTTAAAAGACATATTAATAATAGATGTTAAAGTTGATAGTGAATTTGGAAGCGTTGCTAGAAGCATTTCTAGAGATATACCGTCTGTGCCCAATGCATTAGAACGTAAGGATCTTATAGTTTTATCCACCTCAACTTCAGTAACCTCACAAAATTCAAACGTAGTAGAACGATAACTGTGGAACTGAAAGTAGGTAATATATGACATAGGTAGCATATTTCTTCCAGGTGCATCTAAGAAGTGGTCGTTAATTATGTCAGGATCACACAAGGTACGAGGAAGAGACACTTCTGGTTTGGTTTTTACATTCACGTGTGACCTAAGATATTTCCACATAACGTTAGGATAATTAATATTGGAATTAATATAATATTTAAAAAAAGCAATTTTTTCAACATGCAACTACTACAATTCTTTTTAAGTTCTTGTAATAAGCAAAATGTTTGTCCAATTTTGTTTTATGCGCTCGATTACTTGCCTTGGTCCGAATGCTCATCATTTGTCTGATATTATACGTGACCCAGGGATGCTGGTTATTTCTTAAGTACACTGTCTTTGTGGGTGCATGATGATCAAAAAGTGAGTAGATTTAACATGTAAAATTAGCAATCATATCGTTAACATTTGTTAGTTGTTGCATTGTTTCCCAGTCTATAAGTTTTAAATCCTCGTTGAACGTTTTTAAATCAATATCTTTAATTGGTCTGTGTTAGCGACGCTTTAAATTTAAAAGATTTTTCTTTTTTAGTTTTATTTTTCTATAGGTAACATTGTGTCTGACGACCGTTTTGACGTTCAGTCTGTCGCTAGTAAAAATCCCGGAAAGACACCGTGTTATCCCTTTATTCATAGAATAAACTAGGCTAGCTACTTCAAAATATTAATAAGCTGTTTACTTCACCAAATACGGCGTATCCTTGACGAAAACTACACCAGACCAGACGGATCAATTATAGTCTGTATGTAAACAGTTTAGGAGGCATGTGATGTTTTATAGTATTTAATTTAAAACGGATGGAAGCATGACTGCTAAGGTCACGTATATGTTCAATAACAATGTGTGTGATTGGGGCGTCTGTACAAATGAGATCTAGAAGCGTCTTACTGTGTTCCGTAAAATGGGTAGGTTTTTTCAGATGTTGCGTTAAGTTTTTTACAGATAAGAAATCATGGATCGGTTTGGCATTAACATTATTCTTGTTTAATAAATCGACGTTGAAATCCCCCATCAAAATAGTATAAGTGTGAAATTCAAACGAAGAAAGAGATTCAATTAACGCATCTATAAAAATATGTAATGATAGCCAAGGCGGGCGATAAGCAGTTCCTACAAGCAAAGAAACACCATTAAAATTGAAACTTAGCCACAACTGCTCAACGGATTTTACAACTGGATGGGGAAGAACTTTCATTCGGATTCCTGTTCGAATAAAAAACCCACTCCTCCGCCCCGAGTTCTATGGCCATCAATGCGTGCCTTGTGCACAAGTTTGTACCCGGGGACCGCGGGAGCACGTCCTTACATTACATAACATAACATACATACATTTTACATTAACATAAGTTGCATTATGTACAATTAATCGTATCTTAAAACATTATTGTGACACAATAGGGCATAAACATATCCTCTTAGTTAAGGAGATGTAGAATCCATCATTTTGCTCCAGTGCCAATTGGTGGACTCTGCAACCATTCCAACAAATTTTCACACGTTTTTCACTGAGTTAGTACCGTTAGTTCAGAACGTATACCATATTATGCCATATTATTTGCTTGTATAAATTGATCTATATTCTAGAGTACTTAAATTTTTGTATGAACACCTCACAATAATTCATTCATACACAAGTAAATATTTCACAGAGAATCGACTTTAATTTGAAGAAGATGAATTTTTTGGTTTCACCATTAGGGTTTCGTTCCCTTCAAATTCAAATTCAAAGTCGCATCAAACGTAAAGTATTCCCTCGCAAATATATTTTTTTAATGTTAATAGCCGACAAACGAGCTGACGAGCCACCTGATGGTAAGTGGTCACCGTCGCCCATGGACATCAGCAAAACTAATGGTATCGCTGATGCGTTGTCGGCCAGGAAATGAGAAGGTAAGAAAGAAAGAACTGGCTCTCAAGCCCCCAGCCGGAACACGATGAGTCGTTTGGCGGCTGACTCAAGCAGGAGGGTGGTAGCTAGCCAGGCAGGCTTCAGGGGAAGACAATAATATCAGTAATAATATTAATGACTTAATAATAATACTGATAATATAATCTTTACACGAAGCCCTACCACCAAGGCTGACTTCTGTCGCCTCTTTCGACACCCTGTTTTGCCAGCATGGGACTAGGGGGAATTCTAGGCCGCTCGAATACGGAAAAAAATGGAATAGGATAGGATAAGGAAGAATAATATATAAAAGGAATTTTCAAATAGTTTAATAAATAACTGAGTTAGAATTGATAAGAAACAATAAAATATATTGAAATGTTCAAAATTAATAACATTGGTTTATGATGACACTCGAGCTTTTCATTAAATGATATTACATGATGTTTTTAGTTCTAATACACCTTGACACATTAATAAGTAGGGAATGTTATTAGAAAAACTGACTTTAAAATGCTATTAAAATATATAATAAATGAAATCACAGTAATTAATTATTATTGTTATTCTTGTATATAATGTAGTCTCAAGGAAAAATAGATATGATTTTTCTTCTTCTTCTTTCATAGTCAAACATACTTTTCTTTTTTAGAAACTGGCTCAAAAATATACCCCGAGTTTCAAATGCGATGGAAACTTTTGAGGTTCAAAATTTCGAATACAGGATGGTATTTTTTTTAAGCCAAATAAAACATTTCGTGTCAAAAATCTGCCCCTGACGTAGTCGATGAACAAGAAACTTAAATTGAAACCTGATATAATATATTCATGAATGTAATCCCTCACTGAAACTATCATTCACTCACGTAAGCATCCAATCTCTCTACTTTACATAAAGAGGCAAAACAATAGGTTTGTTAGGAACTGTTCCTCTAGCTTTGGGAATAGCGACACAGTAGTGCTTTCGCATTTGCATTCAAATGGGGAAGTACGTCGATATACGTACGTGTTTACGTGTTTAGTACTAGTTATGTCATATTCTATGTCACAGGTCCCTTATAGTCATAGTATATGTACATAACGCCGAAGCATCATCGATACGTAACCGGCCAAGTAAGAAGCGGAAGCGTTTCCCGTTGTTTAATGTCATTGTACGTTATTTTAAACTCTAATTGTCCTATTGCTGCTTTCAGGTCTCTGACCATAATGAGAGGTATTAAACCACACTGGCTAAATGCTTATAAAGAGACTTCACACACCTTTCAAAGTGTTAGAAGAATTATCAGGTACGCTGGTTTTCTCGTGATTTTTTCCTAGAAACAAAATTTTAATATATAGACACGAATGCATCAATCTTGTATCAGATATATTAAGTGGTCAACTGGGTTGAAAAAGTTTGAGTGCAATGGAATTTGGATGGATTCGCCAAAAGCGAATCCCGTTTGTTATTTTTTACATATGTACTAAACAACTTTATACTTGTGTCATCTATAAGCTAAATTTATATAAATTAATTAATTTGCATTTAAATTACACCTCCGATTTTCATTACATCAGACACCTTTTGGCTATATAAGACCGTCTACTTTCTTCTTATAAGAGACACAAAAAAAATTAATCAGCATTGGGATAGCGTGACGGAGTTCGTTCCAGGGCTACACGGCTGACACGGCCAGTCTACACGAATCATTTACTAACGATTTAGATACAATTACTTCTTTGGGAGCTTAAGATTTTTCGCTTCCATCTCTGCCACGTCTGTAGCGTGTTAGTGATACGCACGACCGTGGGCGATTGTTGCAACTTGTTGTCATCGGTCATCATTTGCTCTTTTGCCGGCTGTTAATGTAACAAATGACAGTAAATGTCTGTACAAAAGTTTTGCCTAGTTATTTTTTCAGATTCAACACTTATATTTTTGCTCCAACTTATGCAACACGTGTTGATTTTTCCGCTTTCCAAACTGTTAACCAAATTACGGAACTTTTCCGTTATTTCGTTTGAACATTTTAATTTTTTTGGGATGATAGTTTATTTAAATTTTACACCGAAACTATATAAACTACTTTGAGGTATATCTATCATCCTTTTTACATTGGCCTTCCATCGGCGATGTTCAGCTTTGAACCCAAGGAGATACGTAGATTTTTTTTATTTAAAAGGAAGAAGAACATAAAATATTCACTTCACATTTAAAGTATGTATTGTTTTCTTGGGTCTCGCATGACATGCCTTATTTGTAAGTGTTAAGGATGTGAGAGACTCATTTTAGACATGAATTCTTTATCCAACCTTCTTCAACTCAGGGTGCAATCTTCTGACCAATAGACCATGCAAGTGCACCAGTGCAATCTTCTGACCAATAGACCATGCAAGTGCACCAAATCCTTCTTGTTGGAGATCGTAGGATTTTACCACCCAGCTTATCAGTTACGTTGGCAGTGGGAATGGCTAGCTACCTTCCATTTTTCTGAAACTAAGTGCAAAATGGTTTCAACCTGTTTGGGTCGCAGTGATGGACGGTAAAGTGGTTACCACTTCTATGTTGACCGACACGTAGTTTGTCGGTACCATTTTTCAAATGTTGCCATAAAGTTTAGCTGGTTCCAAAATAATGTCTGTAGTACAAATGTATAACAACCAAGGTTACGATACCCACCCAAAGTGCGCCGTTCGACCCTCTTCTAAACCAACCAATCCAAGGCGAGCAATTTTCGATGTGGGAATCGTCGTGAACAATTCTTATTACCGTTTTATTATTACCAAAACAGATACAATTGTAGAAGTAATTACAAAAGGTAGCAGCTGCTTGCCATTCCGATATGCTGAGAAAGGAAAAGGCAGTGGATATAAAGAGGCGCGCCGGTCGATCCCGCACGGGATGCAAATCAGGATATACGCTCTAGTCCAATTCCCGGGCCGGTATTGTTTTGCAAATCCTTTTGTAAATATCCACTGAATAAATGACAGGATACAAATGAATCATGCCGCAAATAAGTATTTACATTGAGTTATCGAGCAGGTATGATGAGTTTGTTAATTTTTAGAAGGAAAGTAGTTAGGTTAGGGAATTACTGAATCTCCCATGTCGAATGTTAGGGTTGGACATTAGATAGCCTGTGTACTGTATGTTTGCTAATTACTCAACTGTAAACTTTGTAATATTTTTAAGCATGTCGCGCGTTTGGACAAGTGTGAGTTTTTGTACAAGCAGAAAGAGATAGTCCACAAAGCAAAAAATATTATATAATATTTTTTTCCAAAAATACACTGGAATAAAGTTCTGTAAATTTTAACCACCCATTAAGGTTATCCTTATTTTACCGGTTTCTGGATCTACAAATTGGATTGGTTTCCTTGCACCTACCTCCCAATACAGTACTCTTTTCGCCAGCTTGTCGTGAGTTTTGTAATAAGCAATAAGCAAATAAGCACGGTGAGGGATATTAAGAACACGGACCTATAGGATTTCTACTATTTGAAGCCCATCCGAAAATATACTAGAGTACATACCAACACCAGCAATGTATTTACAGAATACTTATATGATTAAATGATTTTGAATTTGAATGTAATAAAGATCCAGAGTTTCAGTCCACTTATAATTTTCCCAACAATATTTCATATGGTATATTGAATACCAAACATAAATTTGATAAAAGTTTTATAAAAGTGCCCAAGAGGTGGTCTTATCGTTCTTCGTGACTCCTTTGGGGAAATGAAGATTAACTTTCGTTGTTTATTTCATTATTTTAATATTAAACACGTAACAGTCTCGTCAATAAGTCGCACGAAGATGAAGTTTGGAGCAGAGAATTTTATGTGATTTCAAATGTTACTTTTTAAATCATTTATATGCGTTGTGTTATGTTTTCTATGTTTTTATCTAATTATGAAATTCAGCTTGTCATAATTTAATGAATTAACGTTTAACTGGGAATATTTGACTACACAAACACATTATAGTACCCACTATAAAGGCGATACTTTGAAAGCATGAATTTCGTTAGGTTGTTGTTATTACTAATTCAGTATAAAAGTAAACCCGCTTCGAGTAGCTCTTTTAACACTAGGCATATAACATTTTAACTCAAATGACAAGAGGCACAAAGGGCGCTTCGTAATTAAGACACAAGGGGCTTTTCATTACATACTGTGTACAGGCTCCCACGGATAAATTTAATTGTATAGTCGTTTATTTGTACTGTAATGGCTTGCGAGATGGGTAATTTAAATAATTATCTTTTGGAGGCATAGCTAACGTTACATCGTAAGAGAGGAACTCGGGGTATAAGTAGGAGTACCAGCTTCAGCGCGGAATGGTGGGTGCGGTACAAAATATAAATCCTTAAAGTAGCATTGCGAAAAATATGTAAATTTTTGGATCAAATTTTCATTTTCTTTTCCAGGGAAACACCCTCATACATTCTGAACTTGTTTTTTAACCGAGTTCAAAAAAGGAGAAGGTTCTCAATTTTTTTTATATATTACCTTACAATTCTGTCATTTCTTAACCAATTTTTGGAAAATTTATTTTTGTTTCAGAGGGTTAACTTCCCGTTTGGTTTCCCTTAAATTTGAAGAAAATATGGGGTGGTATATAAGGGTGCAAAATAGGCGATGAAATCAAGAGATTCACCTTCTTCAAATTGAAGATAGTTTTTATTATTATGAAAAATCTAATGACACAGTAGGTTAATTCTCTCCAATTTCGAATTTGATTATCCACATAAACCTAAAATTCTAAATATGCCATTACAGGCTCTGCTTTTTGCAGAAATTGATTTTAAAAATGTAACTTTATTTGCACTTCAACAACAATATGCAAAAATTAAATTCTTAAATCTAAGGTAAGTTATTATTATTTTATGTTACTCAATAAATAGGAGATAGGGTTAGACTTAAAGATGGATAGAGCCAGTTACATATCAACAGGAATTTGAATAATTTTCCACTTTTCAGTTTGTAAATGCGAAATCCGATATTGAACATCTTAACATTTGCGTCGTTAACGTCCCTGCCGCCTTTAAACTACATTATTACCTATTGACGGTAGAACGGTGTTTACGACCTCATTACCACATAATTCGACAGAGGAAACTATTATTGTTATACCTCTACAACAGCTCCTATGGCTGTGATTCGAACATACAAGCAAATCTCATCCTTATACATTGTGTGTTTGTTAGGAAAGTAAGGTTGGTTATAGTGCGTTGAGATCGAACAGAGCTCATTTACTTGTAGGGTAGTTGTACATCCGTTATGAGAAGTGAGATGATTCACTTCAGTTATTTGGAACTTCGACTGTGCGAAATGACGCTTGTACACAACACATTATTTACAATATGTTTTTATCTACTAGTGGCCCGCCCCGGCTTCGTTAGGGTTGAAAATCTTAGCAGATACTAGCGAACTACCCTCGCTTCGCTTCGGAAAAACTATGCCTTATGCTAAGAATAGTACCTACATTATTTTAAATTAATTTATAACTTTGTTATTTATGGACGGACATAAATGAAACGAACCACATTAGTGAAAAAAATACATTAGTGAAAACCGTAACGAAAAAAATTCTAACAACTATTGTTTTGGGTTCTGTTGCGTAAATTAAGGTCCCTAATACTATTTTTTCTCATATATCCTTAATGTATAAAAAGTGATCGATTAGAATTTTATTATATATGTAGATTACGAAAACGAAGTAGGATTTTTATTGTTTTGTTGTTCCCTTAAATTGATGGCTAGTAAGTAAGTTGAAAAATAACTGTATGAGCAAATAAAAAAATTTGGTAAGTCAACCACGTTCGGGGTGAAACACGTGATGGGGCCCGTATGGATGTTGATATACCGTCCGACCGCGTATGTAACCCGCCCTCGCTTCGCGCAAGAAAACTTACGCCATAATATCACTCGAACTTGACATGCTAGTCCAGGTGGGGTGACCCTGCCTGCTGAGCGGAAGGGTCCGAGGTTCGATTCCCGGCCGAGGCAAAAAAATTGTTGCAGATTTTTTTTATGTAATAGCCGACAAACGAGCAGGTAAATCACCTATTGGTACGTGGTCACCATCATGTTGTTGGCCAAGAACTAAAAAAGAAAAAATTTTTATTCTCGACTCATGGGTGTTCGTGATCCTGTATTTTATACCGTTACAGGGAATCCTAATGCGTAGGTGTGTGACTTTTATTATTAAATTACATGAAATAAAAGCATTGACTGCACAAAAATAATCAAAGTTTTGTTTACTACCCGCTTAAAATAATGTCCATGAAACATTGTATTTCTTGATCCGAGGGATAAGTCAATTTCCTACACAAAAGAGGAAATGTGTGTGGTGTATATACATGTTCATATGTTCAGTACTTTTCACGTGATACGAACACAGACGGACAGGCAGATTAATGTAAATTAAAAATGTTGTGATCTCCACGTTAATATGAATATAGCCGATAAGGAGGGAGGTCCTATGAATGTATTAAGTATTTACCATCATACATTGTGCTCGCTAATAGTTGTTATATCAATTAAAATAATTATATTTTATTCTATTATATAACAACATTAGAATTACAATCATACCAACTTACAATCAGGGGTTTTCCCACCGCCGGGGAACCCCAGTACTGATTTTCTTGATTGTTTTACCGATAACACAAACTCCGAGTCGGGTAATTCAAAATGGCGGCCGAATATCGAAGGTTTTTTGATTCGACATACGAATTTCGTGTGAACTGAATTCGAATTGGAGTCACGCGTCACATTTCTTTCGTGACATGATCGCTTACGTGGTTGTTTGGCGGGGGGTTTTGAATTTTAAGCATAATATATAAGGTACATTTTAGATTACATACGGGAACAGCGACAAAATGATTGTGTTTCGTAAAGGAATTTGTGCCGTATTCAAACCTATTAGAGACGGTTTTCTATTCACTGTCGTTTCTTGCAAAGTTTGAATCTAGTTAACGATTGGAGCCCCCCGTCACGGATTAAGATGTTACCGGAGACAGTTTATGATTGGGATTAATTTATGTTTTTAATCAAACAATTCAATCAGATTAATCACTAATCAGCAATATAATCAAGGATCATTATCATGCGATTTCATAGCCGTGATTTGTTTTAATAATAATTTTATAGTGCACCTAACATTGTGCACAAAACGTTTTTGAATAAAATATTTTACTTCTTAATCTGTAGACACGATACAGCGCCATTTTGTAGCGAAACGTGAAATGATTCGGTGGTCACTAATTATTACTGCCAGCTTTATGGTGTACGGTGATAAAGTATCGTCTGATGATTTTTTAATAATAAAAATGATAATAAAAATTTAGCATGGAAATTTTGTCGCTTATTACATAATATCAAGGAGTATTAAAAATATATATTCTTCAATTATCTATGTTAATCCTTCCTAAATAAGTATAAAAAGTTCATAGTTATTGTTAATAATTTAATTAGTCGTTTAGTTAGTAATTTTGTTAGTAGTTAATTTAATTAGTGTCAAATAATTGGAAATTTCTATTAATTTAACATATTATTCTATAATTTCATATTGTAGTGGAGTCATGTAGTAAATATTAAATATAGAGTTACAATTTTTATTTTATTTTATAGATTCAACTTTTTATATCAAGCCTCTCTTTGATTTCAATTGAAACCACCTTGCTCTGAAATAATAGTTAAAAAAATTAAGCATCTTTGGAACTAAATAATATGAGTTAAATTGAAGTTAACATTTTGAATATACGAAACAATTTTCTGGAAACTATCCATAATATCTTCAAAGATGTGTAACGTCCGTCGATCCGCACTTTGCCAGTTTGCTACACCACGCAACGCCACGTCACGCCACGCCACGCCACGCCACGCCACGCCACGTCACATCACCTTGGTATGGTCCTAAAGTCAGTTTGGAAGGAGACCAGAGTTCTACAGTGGAAAAGTAATAGTTTATAAAGAAGAAAAAAATGTTTCAGAATAACGTATTCACTGTTTTGTAACAAGTGTTGTGTCTATCATCCATCCATCAGCCTTTGGAGGTCCACTGCTGGACATAGGTCTCCCCTAACTTGCGCCACTCTGATCGGTCCTGAGCCCTCAGAATCCAGCGGATGCCCGCTGTCTTCTTCAGGTCGTCAGTCCACCTGGTCGGGGGGCGTCCTATGCTCCTTTTTCCGAGACGTGGGCGCCATTCGAGGACCTTTCTTCCCAAACGGTTATCGGTCCTTCGAACTATGTGCCCAGCTCATTGCCACTTCAGCCGGCTAATTCTTTGTTATGTCTGTACTTTAGTATATTTATGGCAATTCCATCTGAATTCTTTATCTACATTATACACTTCATACAAACGCTCAAAAGATGTTTCACGATGGTAATAACAACAATGAGCTCCTAAGTTAGCTTACTCATGTCGTAAATGTTACACACCGTCCAGGAAGAGAAGAACAGATTACAGAAGAATAGAAAGTTACGAGAAAACAAAAAATGCCAAAATAATACATTTTATTACAGTTTGATTACCCTGTAGCCTACTTGATAATGGAATTATCGTGATCTCTCAAACCCTAAGTCAAACTTTAAATGTAACATTATGAACGTCATTATTTTGCTTCTATTACCATTTAATAAAGGGACATTATGATGGAAAATAAATTACGAAGAAAAATCCTCCAAATATCATTTAAATAATAGGTATGGAAGTTTCCTCAAGATACTTTCACTTACCGTAATTCATTTTTACAATAAGGTTCCAAAGTTGACACGTGAGTTACTTATTGGAACTTTTAAGTGACGCATTAAAGCACAGCTTGTAGGTAAAGGATATTATAGTATAGATATTAACAACAAGGACGACTTGAAATAAATGTCGAAACCAGTTCCTAGCAGGTTTAAACTCACTTTGTAACAGCCATGTGTTGTCTTAAAAGTTGTGTGAAGTTTCTTTCGCCGTCTCTTCTCCTCAACGTTAAAGCACCTGTTCGAAACGGTAGTAGAAGCAAAAAATGATAAGCATAAGTGTATTTGCAGAATACCAGAATGATTTTTACCTACCTGACACCTGAATTTTATTTTGTAACAACTGATGGTTCATTGTAATAGTGCAAGTTGAAAAATTAAAAGTGTATGCAAGACTAAATAATCGCTGCTTTTCAGTTGATATCGCGGTACAAAGTTGCGTACTAGTAAGCAATAAATTCCTGAACGAAGTGATAAGAGACAACCATAGTTCATGGTTGGCGTACAGCCAATTCGAGTGACTGGCTCGGAGCCACCGTGGATACAGTTTTTAAAGGCAAACTTACACTGTCGTCTGTAAATGGAGTGTATAAATGGAGGCAGTATATATCAAGTGTGATCTACGAGGTCGGATAGCGTTTGTTTGATTAATGCGATTTCGAATGCTGAACGGAAGAGGTAAAAGCGTAGCCCGGATTAAAAACACGAAGCTGAAAAGAAGAATAGAATTTAACATGAATAAAAGCAAAGTTGAAAATTTTCGGCATCAATACAGTCTAGACAGAAAAAATTAAAATAGTTTAGTTTTACTAATAGATCGAATATTTGTAACACGAATGGATGTCTATTGAAAAAAGGTTAGTTTTAATGACCGCTGCGTCAACAAATACTTTTAACAATGACATGGACTTGCGTTGAATTAATTTTGAATAAGCGACGACTGTATGATGGCAGCCTGGATGATTATTGTATGACCAAATTGATGACTTCATCAAGATTAAATAATAAAGAGTGCGAAGAAGAAAAAACTTTGAACTAGACACTGTGGCCATGTACGAGTATGTCTGCGATTCTTTCTATATTGAAGTCAATTACCCATTGTACACTACTGTACAATACTACTATAGTGACTACTTCACACCAGGCGTTAACTACTTCTACATTTTAAACAAAGAACGTTATTTACTTAGCCTTCGTTTAGATTTGTCTCAGGGCCTAATATTTTTCCCAATAGCATGATGAATACAATTTGAAGAGATGCCACTGTCCTTCGAAGCGGAAAGCCATTAGGGGACGCGTCCAACAGATCGAGTTCGCTGGAGGAATTATTCTGAACAACATTTTTTATCGTATCAGAAAGTTGATTCGTTTTTTCAATTGGAAAAATGTAAATTTAAACCTTTCTTGAGACCTTGACCTTCCTTTAGTAGAAATAATATTTTTTTAAAAGTCATATGTATTTTATTTACATCCACCGGCGCTATGGCCGACTACACGTCAGTTATAATCCTAAAACTACAACTATGAGCGGTAATGACTACATAGCGTCCATGTTACCAGGCTGCATTTAACGCAAAACCTGCTTGGCTGCCAGTTGGTAGACACCACCTTCTACGGTGACCCATAAGTCAATCATAAGTATTGGAGGGCTAATTTTACAAGGGCTTGGCTACTATATTAATAGGCAAGGAATTGGTGTATCTACGAAATTAACGTGGACAACAGTGAAGACTTACTATTAGATGGGTTTATATTTCTTGACTATATTTCATATAAAGGAAACCCCATAATTTCATCGACAGATTAGCTTGGATTCAGTTGCAGGAGGAAGTGAAAAGAGTCAATTAAAAGTGAAGCCCAAAGCATGTTCTTCCTTCAATCCTTTTTTAAAGCTTCAAATCAAGGCAATGTATTCCGACTGCCTTTTGAGAATGATGAATAAAGGATAAAAAAACAAAAGACCTGTGGACAAAGCGACATAAATTTACGAATAAATCCTTTTCAAATATCCCGCAAGGAGATTGCGGATGCATCTTCGGAAATTGATATGGCCACAAAGAATTTTATGTCAATTACCTGAACCTCGACTGATATTGTGTGGGGCGCTAAAAATAAAACAAAGAAAATAGGTAAGGAAATATTAGCTAAGTGCATAATGGGAATCTTTTTTTTAGAAGTTTTATCGAAGTTCATCTTTGGGCAAGGTTACAACATAGAAAACATTTTTGCGTATGATAACAAAAACGAAGAATGTGTGGCCTATTACGATCGTTACCTCATTATATGTAATGCGTTTCATTTTTAAGCAAAAACTAATGAGAATTATCATAACATCTCTTGAGTCACTACATATTCGCTTAATATTATGGAGCTAATTATTAATGGCAGTAGGGATGTTGATAACAATTAATTAAATCTTGCTTAAGAAGTAGTATATTTATTGTGGTAAAAGTAGTTTAGGTGTGTTGTAGAAGTTCCGTTGCACTCGATCGCTTTTTAACTTCGCGTATATGTAAGTAGGTATTTTTAAGCGTAAAATAATACAATAATATAATTCACGAATAATAATGATAAAGTAAGGTACGTGTTGTTAGAGTTGAGTAGATTAGCGCAGAGCGAAATGGAGCGTAAAAAAGCGCGGCAGAATACAGAAGAGTAGAATTTAGATTAAAATTTCGAATACGATGTGTAATACAACGATCCGTTTCTGTGTTATTTTATTTATTGAACCTTGTAACTGTGATTACTTTCATAATAAAAATCTCTTCGCAATATAAACAATAAAATCTTCAGCGGTAATGAAAATACGTATTTGGTTATATTCAATATATTGTTTGTTGTTACAAAATGTAGGTTAATTTGAATAATCCTGTTGAACCACAGTTTCGTGTGTAAGATCCTCCGTGCGGTGGTCAGCCGGGCGGGGCGCCGTGACGGCGTGTTGAGCCCCGATGGTATTAGTGAAAGGTCTCAGTGCTGCAGGCTTTGTGTTGCAGATAAATTGTTACGTCCACTTGTCACAGGGGTAAGCATTGGGTGGATAATTTAAACAAATTACTTTCCGTATAGCCGTGGTCGCACGTACAATCGCATTGCCTACGAATGTCTCTTTATTATGACATAACAC
Organism: Megathymus violae; assembly: GCA_003671415.1. Taxonomy (NCBI): domain Eukaryota; kingdom Metazoa; phylum Arthropoda; class Insecta; order Lepidoptera; family Hesperiidae; genus Megathymus; species Megathymus violae. Next base: position 112,703 of record PDGT01000082.1, on the reverse strand, counting down.
CACAATGCTGTAACTACTTAAACTGAAGTTCATGAGGTGTAAAATCTTGTCGAGCGTCAACTAAAATGTATATACTTGAATACAGTCCGTAAGTACGCTGTATAATATGTATGTATATGTATATATTGTACAGCGTTTATATGTGTTATATATGTTTTATTTGAAGACATTTATACATAAGAAGTAACCTGCATATAAAATGTTAGTGTCAGAATGTGTTTGAACTCGCATAAGTCTAAAACCACTGAACAGATTTAGATGATTCTTAGCATATTTGGAATTTGTGCTACAGGTCATAATATAGGATACTATTCATCCCGGAAAATGAATCTATCTGTACCCTAGGAGTTTTTGCAAACGAAACGACGCCGAGTTACTAGTCAACACTAATATTATATAGAGAGAGTGCGAATTTCGTGAGTAATAGTATGCGGTGGGTAATATTCGGAAACACGACGTGTATTTAATATCAAATGCCTGCACTTATGTAATCAGTACCATGGAAGGCGATATCTACAGGATGTTACGAAAAACTGTTGTTGACTCAACTCTAACACTGCTCCAGGACATGTTATAAATATTAACATAAATATGAATACCAATTTTTCACGAAGTTCTCTAATTGTTTTTTTTTTACATCAAATAAGTTAATGCTTGACAACAACCCCACCTGATTGTAAGTGGTGATGAAGTCTAAGATGTTGAACGCATTAACTTATAAAAGCCTATTCACTCTCCTCTTGAAGACCCCCACATCGTAAGCAGCTGGGAACACCGACGCGGGCAAGTTATTCCAGTCCTTTGCAGTACGCACAATGAGCGATGCCTGTTTCATCGTCTGTGCACGTTTGTCCAAAGGAGGAAGGGTGATGGGGGTATTGATTCAAACAATATCTACATATACACTCCAAAATGTAATCTATAGAAGACTGGAGAAGATAGAGGCTGGCTACCCTGCAAAAGAACTATATGCAGAAATACTTACAAAATATGCAACTTTAGTTATGCCGTATTTTCATTTACACTAAAAATTTAACAGCGTTTGAAGGAACATTTGCTTTACTTTATTCTCAATAGTACAATAAATACGCCCTAAAATTAATGAAATTTCATGACGATGTTAAATATTTAATTCTCAGGACTTTTATAGGAACTTTGGTCCAGCAAAAGAGCTACACGATTCTAAATTTGGATTACGGAAATAGACATAACTACGATATTCGATTAGGTAAGGTCTAAAATCACAGACAACTTCACTTTGCTACACTGCTTTCAGGAATTATTATAAACATGTCTCCATCTTATCTAAACAGTAATCTGCAACGGTCTAGAATCCATATGTTGATCGACTCACTTTTTCATGAAAATGCTTTGCAGCTTTCCGAGGAAGTTCCTTATAAAATGTTGGAACAACCTACCCCCACACATTCGCGATCTAAAAATAATGAACAATTGTGAAATAAATTCGAAAAATATTAATTTTATTGTTAGAAAACGGAAGTAAAAAACACTGAATAACACTGAACACTCTCTCAACATATCAATACACTCATCCACTAGCTTACTCATTCATTCACTTACTATGAACAGATATATTCGGTGATCACATGTATGTAAATGTAATATATAAAAATATTCTGCACGTAATATAATAAATAAATATAAAAAATAATAAAGTCATATATTACTATTATTAGACATATTAAAATATTTAGTAATATATAGTCACATGAATTGTTAATGTTAACTCCATTAGCAAAACTACGCGAAGAATAAGGGGACTGTACTGAAAACCAACAGCTGTGGTTCTTGGTCGTTCCATGCCACAGGCTCAGTGCAGTCCTGTTTCGTCATTACCATTGTAATGTATATATTTAATTAGTTGAAGTTATTATGGCGATATTAATCTTTTCTTCCTTTTAATTACTACAATAATACAAATTCTGCTGGCCTTATTAAATGTCATAGTTAAATTCATAACGGACCTCAAAATAAACTCGAGCACAAAGGCTTGGATTCAGATTTTCTAGTGAATACTGGATTTAGCGATAGAATTCAACGCATTCAACAGCTTATTACTAGAACTGTTTCCATAGATACAACATTCTACTACACATCCCCGGAACATATTGTTTGACATGTTTTAACGATGTACGTCTTAACAATAATAATATAATAATAACAATAATCTATAATCCTGTGTCTCACGGTATCAGGAATCGTGGTTCCACGGCATGACTGAGTGAACATCTGGTAACTTTTCTATGTAAATAATCGAGAAACGAGCAGACGGTCCACCTGATTGTAAGTGGTCACTGCCGCCCAAGGACGTCTGGAACACTAAGGGTATCACGAACGCGTTGCCGGCCTCGGTTTCTATATCGTGTTAATACATAGCACATTAGTAAAATCGATACCGAGCTTCAAATATCCATATTTGTAAACAAATTAAGACGCATGGTACTCGTAGGTTCATAGACGTACTGAGAACTAAGACAGTAGTCATGTGTTGTTAAAAAAATGTGCTGAGGAGTTTCTTTCGCCATTTCTTCTCCTCAATGTTAAAGCACCTTTTCGAAATGGTAGTAGAAGCAAAAAATGACGTCCATAAGTATATTTACAGAATACTTACATGATTAAATGATTTTGAATTTGAATTTGTAGAAGTATATATTTTATAAATATAGAAAAAAAACCATTAGTAATTTTAAAGTAAAATTTTATAGCATTTTTTTTGGTCTTAAGGACTAACGAAAGAACAGATGTGCCACCTGATGTTAGGCAGTGACAGTCGCTTGTCGAGAGGAATCGCCGATGCATCGTCGGCCCTGAAGGAGAGCTCTTTTTACGATTTCTAAACTGAAATAATGTATTGTAGATTTAATCAAATCAATTTCATTTATTTTGCAGTGGTCGGAGTTAGCTGGTTGAAGTTGCGATGAATAAGCCATATAGTTCTAACGAGGGGTAGCCATTTTGTAAAAAATATCTCAACTTTTACCTCGATAGAATGAGTACAAGTGGCCTTGAAATAGATGGAACCGTAATGAAGTACATTCCGATCCTCGTCAGTTGTGAAGAGAACTCTGTGCACTGGCGTGGACAGTGATGGGCATAGTCAGCGAATGGTAACAAAGTATTTGTGGAAGGGTCAGTTGTCAACCCAATAGTAAAAATACGATAGGACACCGCTTAATGTCGCTCATCTAACGATAACAATCCATACAAATGGCTTAACGGTCGAAGCACGAATTCGTTAAAAAAATTTTGATGCCAGTAGTCATCGATTTAAAAATTGACGCGGTGTTGCCTAAATCGGTCGATCATTTACGATCAAAAAGAAATGGGGCTAGAAGAAATTCTTCGCTAGCAACTTCTGTACTTATAGATTCTTGTTTCAAAGGTACAACGTGTTTCAAAGGTAATCTGCGTTTCAAAGGTAATCTACGGTTAAATGCATGTTCATTTTCCTTCAATTTTTTTCGTTCAACACTGTTTACGTGACCGAGTTATCGACATGCGGATCGAATTAATGTTGACCTGTGTGAACCTGTAAATACGAAGTTGAACCTCTTTGTGGGTTCGCTGTACCTTAGATTTATGACATGGCGACATGACACTATACGGCAAATTGACGCATATGCCACACATGTGAACAAAGCTGAAGCACGCTATTGAACTTTTCAACAATGTGTACACACACACACGTTCGGGATTTGAACAATCAGGACGCAGAAGATCTTTGATTATTAAAACGTGATAATATATATACTTTTCTAGTTATTAATAACCCTCGAGTAAATTTCCAATCCCAATAGTCATTCTTGGTAATTGAATATATTAATTTAAGATACCGTGATGGATAAAATGCGGCATTTCTAACCGTTTATATCTCTGTGGTTCTATACAAAAGAGCTTTTGTGAGGATAACGAACAACCATGAAAGAGATAGACGGCTATTGTGTTATGATCATGATCACTTAGAAAATACTTTTCCTATCTTACTCAATTTTATTCCTTGGTTAATTACTAAGTCGTCTACTGCTAGATACGGGTTGAACTATACTACAATAAGGCCTGTGGTGTTATTATACGTATCAGTCTTGTCACTTCTCCTGTGTGGTGGTCAGTGGTGGTGTTGGAACGTGTGGAAGGATTTGTTGGATCAGCTTTGGGCGCTACATACGTGCTCCTATTTTAAATTGTGTAACAATTTCATTCCACCAATATACTACGGAGCAGAGAGTTATTGCACACTCCAACCTTGTTGTTATGAGGAGACTCGCGTCTTCAGTGGACTGCTAATGTTTGATGCTGTCACGTCATAATATTACACAAAGTCTGCCTGTTTGAATGAGAAGATATCGAACAGTTCTGTATGGATTTTCATGCGGGTTACATACTCGTACGTATTATAGGTAGACAGAAAAAAAAGTTAATTCCGTAAGGCTAAGGATTGTCGAAGCATAACAAGAAATGTTATTATTCTTAGCTTTTCTACCATGTAAATCTGTAGGGTCTGTTTATCTATACATTCCATTTTTTTCCTTTTATCACTGACATCAATTTGAGCATTTTGAAAATTTTTGTCTGTCTATTATAACTCAATTTATTTAGTCATTATAACTCACGAAATGTTCGACCGATCTTAATGAAAATTTCTATGGGGTAAGAACAAGTGATTGCTCAGATGATAGGCTATATAGAATATTAAGTATATAGTAAACCCAACAATGTATAATCAAGGAAAAACACATAAAATTTTTAATAATAATCATGTGTCAATTTTTTTGCCTGTCTGTACACGGATAACACTAAAACCATTTTCTGATATTTTTGTTTACATATCGCAACCAATATTACAGGCCATAATCCAGGATACCTTTCATCCCAGGAAATAAATCTGGTTACGTGAAATTTTCCAAACGGACTGAAAAATTTTAAGTTTCATTATAAAACAAAAAAGTCATGTAATGAGGAACAATCATTTGTTAGGCTTTAATTAAGTAATTAATATTATAGAGAAAGTACCTACTGAGTCTCGTAAAGTATTGAGGTTTTCATCAGTTTTCACTATCGGACAGGTCCGCTCCCGGGGAAGGTTGTCAGATTTATGAGCTATTTACATTAGCCGAGCTGTCCGTCTTCGTCTACAGAGCCCAAAATAGCTTCTGTTTGTTCTCTGGCGCTGGTTACGAGAGTCGATGTATCATGTGGAACCAATTCACCTCCGCTGATGTAATAATAACACGCGGCTACGACTTCCTTTGATATTCCGAGTGCTCTTTATAGTTTCATGAATCCATGAAAACCTTATCCTTGTGTTAATATCTCTTAAGGATATGTGAAATGCGTGTTCGTTAGTATCGTACATCGGGAGTGACTATCAGTATTCACCAAATTAATGTCGATGTTCAAATTATCAATTTATTTTTCTTTACCTTGACCTGAACTCAGACGCTCAAGCCAGCTAGTGCGCGGTAACTCAGACGGCTGCATTCATACGTCATGGCCACATACGAACTTGGTTACTAAGTCTTTCACACTTATGTACATAGTCCATACATCCTTTTGACGTCTCTGACCCTTCGTCTGTTAGAGCCTACTTTTTAGAATCTTTAAAAAATTTTTTACAAATATAGAAGTACGTAACCTAATCACTACCAACATATTATTATACGCTACTTAAGTAATTCTGATGGCTATAAATTTTAGAAAGCAAATTAAACAAATACAAAATCTGTTGTCAAGCGTATCAAATAAAAGTGCCCCAGTAAACAAAATGGCTTAATAAAGGAAGCCGAGAAAACTTCGTATTTATGAAGAAGCGAAATAATCGTTTCGATCTATCAATATCCAATTTAATACCGCGGCGGTGTATGGTCTGGTCTGCATTTCCGAGCGGGGACCTGTGTCCTAGTAGTCTACCAACTTCAAATACCATTGTGATATAAAAATTCAAGTGTTCATAAAATTTTCGGTACTATTCACACTCGTAACACTACGCACTGACCGAGGTCAACCGCCCGGTTTGGATCCATGGCGTGCTTTAACGCATGGCGTTTAATGTATAGCTCACAAGTTACACGGTTTTTTGACAAATGCACGCTATTTCCGAAGCATGCAATCACATCAAAATTACGCGAAGGAAGGAATCAATGTGACGTCAACACAATTATGGTCCCGTCCAGTGCATACTCCACAACACTGTTCCATTTCTTAAGGGATTAACAGCCAAACTAAACGTCGGAAATTCTTATGCCGCCTAAAGAAGCCGGTACTTTATAAATATAACAGCACAATAAAGATTGATGATTTCACGTCACGAATGAGTAGGTTTATTCTGAATTAGTACACTAGACCATCTAAGGCTACATCGCTGCTTATTATCAGGTGGGATTTTAGTCAACCGTTGACTTATGGCAAAAAGACCGTTTAGCGTTCTAATGCAACGGCACTGTCTGAGAGGACAACATATCCCGTCCCGCACCATCCGATCTTATCGACAGCACGCGGCCACATATACCGTCTTCCGTCGCGGGGCCGCTAGCCAGACGGTTCGAGCTCCCACTCTTACCGTCCGTAACCTCAGAAGTCCCCTTTTAGTCGCCTCTTACGACAGGCAGGGGATACTACAGGCAAGGAGGAGGCCTGGCTGGAGCTAGTGGGGGGCCTAGAAAGGGACCCCTGGGGCCGACCGTATATGATGGCGCGGAACAAGCTTCGCGCCCAGTCGGCCCCAATCAGCGATACGCT
>PDGT01000082.1:0-105218 GCA_003671415.1 Megathymus violae | reverse complement strand
AAAAAAAAAAAAAAAAAAAAAAAAAAGGGGATACTACAGGAATAGTCAGGATATCACCTAGTAGCTTGGATACAGGAGACATTACAAACAAACAGTTTCAAAGAACAGCTTTCTCTGTTTCTTCTCCTCAATGTTAAAGCACCTTTTCGAAACGATAGTAGAAGCAAAAAATGACGTGCATAAGTATATTTACAGAACCTAAAAATGATTAACGTGCTATGTAATACCTACTACGGTATTCACGGATTGCAAAAGTTAAACTTTATTGCATAAACAATGTCTACGTATCATTCTTGGAACGGCTCTTAGATTAAAGGATTTTAGTGGAACTATTAAAAGGAAAAATAAATATTTATTTTAAGCACGAAGCGTAGGAATTTCCTGGCAACTAAGTTACCAATAATACTCCCACGGTATTCAGGGAAAGCGGTCGTGTGGGTGAGTGTAACCTTTGTTCGAATAATATAATTGCTTTATTCAAACACACGGTGGAAATTGACACTTGAAATCGTTAGCAGTTAATTGAAATTTACTCTAACTATTGGTTCTCAAAACATAAGATTGTTTGATGTGAGTTTCTTTAATATGTTCGCTGCATCCTTTAAATCTTGGTGAATACCAACTGTACATGATTGATAATTGGAGAATGGAGAAAAATAGAAGTTAATTTTGCTTAGATCTAAAAGTACATTGAATAATGAATATTTAATGAAACAGGAAAGTAAATTAAGCACATCGTAAGTTACCTGAGTTTAAAAATGGTTTATTAATTACAGTTCTGAGAGCCCGATAGGTCCCGAAGCGGTGATAGATTAATGTTTTGAAAGCTAGTACGAATTCGCGCGAGAGGATCGAGATGGCGTTCTTTGCTCATGCCTAATTTTTCAAATTAATTATCACTTGCGTTGGTGAAGGAAAACATCGCGAAGAAATCTGCATATCTGAGAATTCTGTACAAGGATCTAAAGGGCATGTAAAATCTACACTTTGCAAGCTTGTTGGACTACGTCTTTTATTTTTCAACTTGTGCGAGGTGCTCACAGCTCATATTTTGATGATAACAGATCCGGATAGATCTTCCAAGTATTCTTAATTATACAATAAACAATTTAGGTGTAATTTCAAAACTATAGAGCGCGAGATATTTACACTATAACAATCTCAATAAAATGATCACAATGTTTTGGCAACCGGCCTGGAATATAATTAGGTGCTTAAGTATTTAGAGATCGGCACTCACATGGGAATAGAGACAGAGTAGAATCAGCTCGCTGGCTGGTGACTCCTATCCAATTAGCAATCAAAACAGAAATAACTTGTGAGGGACACGCGGGTTAAACAACTACTAAGGTTTATTAGTACTAACTAATGGTAGAATAATTCAATACATCAATAACGTTTCACGGAAAGGATAATAATACTAGTAATAATAATATCTTTACACTAAATCCTACCATCAAGGCAGGCTGGCTTCTGTCGTGTCTTTTAACACTCTGTTCTGCCAGCATAGGATTGGGGGGAATATTCTAGGCCGCCCCAATACGGCCCAAAAACAACAAATACTCCTTCATAATCACATTTCATTTGTCAAATTTAAAGTCTCAGCACCTGGAGGCATTATAAACTAATTTGTGTTCTTCAATAACTTTGCCTAAGCAGTGACAGCTTAGTGGTTTGAGCATTGGATTTTGGAATTCTCGAGTTCGAATCCGGCACGCACCTGTAACGTTTCAAATTACGTGCGTATAACTAATTAATTATCACCTGTTGAGTGGAGGACGCTGTGAGTTCTCCGGAATATTTTTGAAGTTGAAATGTACCAACTCGCACTTGACCAACGTGGGGCACTATGGCCATCAACTCGATCATTGTGAGAGGGATCCGTGCCCACCAGTGAAACAATTATAGTAATTCATTACAGACATACAAATTTTAAGATTAGGATTCTTGATCGTTTACCAGGTTCGATTATTATCGATTAATATCGTGTACATGAAATAAATAAATAACAAAATACACTTCTGCACGTCATTTTTTTGCTTTTACTACCGTTTTGAAAAGGTGCTTTAATACTGAGGAGACCAAAACGGCGCAAGAACTTCTAAGTATATATAGCTCAGCACCTCTTTTAAATCAACATATTATGACAACTGTAAAGTAAGTTTTTAAACAGCGTAGAATCGGTTGCGGCTCTGTTATTTTCAACCATTCTTATCATTTATATATTCATTTGTACTATAATATGCTTTACATACTAGCTGTGCCAGCTATTAACATAAATATTAGGCCTATTAGATTTTTTTTAAACCAAATAAGTTAATGCTTCACAACAACTCCATCTGATAGTGAGTGGTAATGAAGTCTGAGGTGTTGAATGCATTAAATTATAAAAGCCTATTCATTTTCCTCTTGACGACTACCATATCATACGTAATAGGGAACAAGATTTAGCCTAGACCGTAATTAATGGGTGGTCATTAGGGGGCTGGTCACCTGTGTATTTTATATGGGCTATAGTGGTCAATAAGTACCCATAAAAGACCTATTTTTAATTTGTAAGATAAAGATGTACAGTAGTAAAAGTACACGAATTACTAATTTTTAACTCCGATTTTATTTTCTGATATTAAAAAAGTTTTTCGATATTGCACTGAAGTTATTGGAGAGTTTTGTGGTATTGTTACCTGATAAGCGGAGAGGAATTTAAGAGTATGACAAATTCCGTTGTTTGAGAAAAAGAATATTTTGAAAACTCTGTAAGCTATCTGCTGAGAGAAGAATTTGGGGTGTGGTTTGTTATATAAAAAAAAACTGGTAAACACGCATACTGTCCACACAATTCTAAGTGGCGAGCTAGGATGAAGCTATACTTCACTGCGAGTAACCTGCTAATGCTTGACCAAGCACAGGTCAGGCCTCACATGGAATACCACTCACACTTTTGGGCAGCAGCACTAAAGTACCGGCTCAGTTTATTTGACGAGGTGCAAAACCGCGAAGACGGAATCGTCATCCACCCACGAATTATCAACAGACTTGAACCTTTAAGCTCCAGGAGAAAGATAGGTTTTATTTGTCTGTTCTATCAGTATTACGACGGTGAGTGCTATGAGGAGCTGTTTGTCCTGGTGCCCGCGTCGCCATTTCATCATCACTCCACCCGTCGAAGAATGAAGTTACATCCACACCGACTGAATTCGTGGTATTCTGCAATCTTTTTTTCCGCGCGCAAATGCATGATTCCTTCTGAGGCATTCCCGGAGCGTGGAGTTATTGTAGTTAAGTTATTAATTAAATAAGTCAAAAATATGGAGTTCTTCAAAAAAGGTGTAAAAATAGCTTACCTCCAGGGCCGTAGTTGCGGTTACTCGATCAATATTGCCCACGTCCATAAACAACGGTGACCACTTACCGTCAGGTGGCCTGTCTACAAAAAAGTGACCATCTCGACGCATCATCGTCACAACACTTAATTGCCCACTGCTGGAATCGGGTCTTCTCTCACAATATGAGGGTGAAGCTTGAAAATCATAATGGAAACCTTTATAACCTTCTAATACGCATGTACCTTTTAAAAAATAGAGATGCACGCAGAACTTGAATTTGGGCTCGCGTGCAAGACCTTTGTAATTTAAGCTGGTCTCTACCATAATCGCTTATAAACGACCGCTTAAGAGCGTCACTGCAGCGATGCCGGCTACTCAAAAAGCGGCATATCTGCATCTTAACTGGTTCTAAAAACTGCAGCTGATTTGAAGAGTGTAGTGGTGCTTAGTCAGATAGATAAATAATAAGACTAAGCTGGAAGATACAAAATCCAGCGACCTCCAAAAGATGGAACTTGCCCCATTTCCTCTTCAGCATCGGTTGCATCATGAAAAGAAGAGGTTCACTCGGAAAGGTCTTGGAACTCCGTCGCCGGTCTTTTCTCCTGCAAAGAAATGATATCACAATATAGAATAATTTCACAAAAAATACGAAAAACGGTAACATTCACATATTTCGCGTTGAATTTACCCTACAAGTCGCACAATTGACTTTTAAATGAAGGGAAGCGTTCTCTAAAGAAGTAGGGCCTATTTTCGTCATGAAAAGCCTAAAAATGGTGTAATGAGAATCATAGAGTATCAGTTCTGTGAAATGGCGGTTTTCAGGCGCATGCGTGGTTTTAGAACAACCAGACTTCAGTACAGCTTTCGGTGTTAAGTGGTTCGCACGCCATTTGGATCCACAGATTGCGAAGTTATCGTACGTTATTCGAAACAATTTGTTCGCTAGCTATAAATCATATTTAGAGTGTTGCAATTGTGTTTGTGTTTTTGTGATTTGATTCAGTTGTGTGTGTTGGTGGCTACAGATATCAAGAAGGTAATTGGTTTTGATATTTTGATTTTAATGTGTCAAAGTTGTTACTGATTACTCAAAGGTTAAAAAATATATATTTTTAGTTATATATCTATTCAGTTAATTTTATTACTTTAATTTTGTTTAGGTATATCTGGTTATAAACTTAACATAATAAAATCTTACTCAATACTCATCAATTCACAACTAAACCCATCCATTAACAAAGACGATCCTATCGCTCACTTAATTCATAGTCACTAGTGTGTAACTATTCAGTTGAACTGGAGTCTTTATTATTGGTGATGATAATTAAAAAGCCAAGCACAAGGTATTTTAAAACAGGGTTTTATTATTTTTGTAAACCCGTAACACCCATCTTCACTTCGCTTCGGAGAATATATACCTTTCATCTTCATCCGAAGCAATTGTTCCTGGTTTTCGTCTGTCGTCAGAACGTTATATGAATTTCATGTTGACGTACGTCATGCGCGCATCTATACTAATATTATAAAGAGGAAACCTTTGTATTTTTGTATGTTTTTTAACGAATAAACTTAAAAAATACTAAACTTATTTTAAAAATTCTTTCACCATTAGAATGTTACATTGTCCCTGAGTAACATAGCCTGTATTTATTACTAGAAAAAATAAGGGATCCTTGCTAAAACTTCAGTAACGTGAACCAAGGTGTAAAAAATTTGCTTAAAAATTTCTTTCATCGCATTCCCTCCGGAAACTATTGATAAAGTACACCCGTGCGACGCCGGGGCGGGCCGCTAGTTAGAAATGAATGGAGACATTTTTAGAAATTGGTTTCTAATTTCCTATGGCTTTGGCAGTGAGATAGATAATTGGGTTATGATAATTGGATGTAATATATTACTTAATTAATGTGTATTTTTTATGTTCAACTCCTCACGTCGAAAACCTTACTGGTGTTTGTTTTTTAATTAAATAAAAAAATTAAATGCGTGATATAAAATCAATTGATTTCTGAAGTCAGCATATTCACTAAATTTATTTTGTACAGATTTCTATTACCTATAACCCTTGCTGATTTTAACAGTCCCTTTATTTACTGTCCGTACTACTTATATTTATCCGTCTTTGTTAAGTAATAGATGCCTCCAGCTATAGGTCTATTACATGGGTACAAATGTTATTTATCTTTGTTTATTGAATCTCAAATACGCAGATACAGCTACTGTACGTTAATACATATTTGATCCAGCAGAGAGGAATGGTTAGACTAAGGAAAATGGCAGTTAAACAATTGTCAGCGACTACTTCAAACTTTTAAAATCATACCAATCTTGTATCTGTTAGACAACATTCTGATAGGAATGTTTCAAGGAGTTATCTCACCTATTAATAGTATAGTCAATTTACGATTCAATTTGATTGTTATTGTGTTAATTAATTACAATATATGCGCACAATATTACATTAAACAATAAAATTACTTTCTTTCTTACCTTTTTCTTATTTCCTAGCCGACAATGCATTAGTGATACCTTTGGTCTTGCTGATGTCCATGGGCGACGGTGACCACTTACCATCAGGTAGCTCGTCTGCTCGTTTATCGGCTATTAACACACAAATAACAAGGTTACCTTATTAAAGAACCCGTTACATCATATCATCATTTCGTCCATCCCAGCGAATGGTATATGCTAATTGTTAAGTCGTGACGAAGGCCTATGTATAAGAACTTGGCGCACTCGAAATGGCTGTTGGTTTCTCAACCAGTCCACAACGGAGAAGCGTAGGGGAGGAGGCTCTGGGCAATCAAGAGCAAAGATGCAGTGATGACTTAATTTTTATCCATTGGCTGATCTTCTTCAGACAACAGTTAAAAAAATATGCACTACGATTCTACGTCACTAATTTATTCGTCACTTAAAAACACGTACGCTTAAGAAGTATAAAGTCACTATTTTTTCATCATACAATTCACTTCCACGATTCTTCAGTGCCCGATTATTGCTCTCACATGCAAATTGGAAAAATTTGCACACGCTAATTTGACATATTCCCGAAACTCTTCTGATTGCAATTCCTAATATATATACCGAAGATTAAGTTCTTCCGCATTGTACTCGTATTGGGCTTTCGCTACATCAAAACAAGTAAAAACTACATCAAATTACCTCTCGGTCTTCTATGAGGTATTTTGGAGAGTGTGTGTGCAGGAATTGTTAGAAATAAATCCCCCATCGCCGTTCCTCCATCGAACAACTCGACGTACGGCGGGTATCCATCCTTACGTAGTAAACGGACGGCGCACTTTGCGTTTTCATTCATTGTGCGCACTGCAAAGGACTGGAATAACTTGCCCGCATCGGTGTTCCCGGCTACTTACGATGTGGTAGTCTTTAAGAGGAGAGTTTATCATCAGGATTGTTGTCAAGCATTAACTTATTTTATAATAAATAAATAAATAAATATATATATATATATATATATATATATATATATATATATATATATTGAATTAAAGTAAGTGCACGGGAGTTTCTTGCACCGTTACTTCACACCTCTGACAAAGCGCCTTTCCGAAACGATAGTGAAATATTTTGTAATTACTAATTTGAGGTGCAAATGGCTCCACATATTTTATGTACCACTTCGCCTTGTTCCCGGGCTCTGTATCACCGAGTAATAAGTAATAATAAGTCAGTAATAAGCGGAGCACTCGTTTCAACTTGGTAGGCGATGCATCGCTGATACCTCTGGTGTTATGGAGGTACGACGATGATTATGTACCGTCAGGTTTGTCAGTTGTTGGAAAATAAATACAAAACATGCTGACGAATAACGAATTCGTTAGGTCATGGTAAGTTTCGAAAAAAAAAGCAAGGAAGAACTCAAAACGAGATTTTTTTTCGCAAAAGAGTTACAAGGAACACTAAGTTACTACTGATGTTTTAGTATTAAATTCATATCTAAGTATCCTTGTTTTGAACATTGATTCAGTTCATAGTAAGAAAACATCATAAGAATGTCTTTGAGACGAGCTTTAAATTTATAAAATACCAGTTCCTTTAATTCCAAAGGAATTTTACTGTAAACTTTTATCAAACATTTAACCTGAAACCAACAATTTAGCCTTCCTAGAATTACGAGTATTTCATACATGATGGATAAAATATTTTTGATTCAAAATTTTCGCGAAATCAAATTTGAATGTGTACATAGAATATTTCTTGGAAACATTAATATAGATAGTTTTTTATTGATATAGAGGCCTAAATATGTTTTTTTAATTTTCATCTATCTGTCTGACCATCACTAAAACGACTGAATAAATTTGAATGATACTTGTTTAGATTATGGGGCACAATCAAGGATACATTTTATGCCGGGAAGTGTATTTGTCTCCGCGGAATATAAAACAAAAGTTAATAGGGACAGTATCATATTAAGAGTAAGAAGCAGTAAATAAAATATTGTTTGGCTGGCTGCAGATATCATTATAAATGAATATGTTACTTATTCGGGGAACTATAAAAACCCACTCCTGAAACAACGTGGGTGTCATTTATAAGCGTAGTGCGTAGGTTTCCAGAAGCGAAGCGGGGGCTGTCTATTTGCAGAGTATAAAATACATTTAGTCATATATACATATGGGGTTACAATACACAGTGCCACAATGAAATGAACAATGTTTTAAATAATTCGTGTTGGTTTCGCTAATTGTATGACAGTCGTCACTCTGGAGAATCAAGTTTTCTGAAAACAGAGCCCACAATTTAACGCTATAACATCCTTAAGTTGTCCCAGACAAACTCCACAATAGACGCTGTACCTAAATGAACAATTATATTTACACGCAGGGAAAAACTGTCCTCTTAAAGTTTTCAACTGTCATCGGCACACGCGCTGAGTCAAAGCGTTTCATCTAAGTGCGCTCCTTTTAGTGTACCACTTACAGTGTCGTTTGGTACGATGCATCGCTGGTGTGGGAGGTTGGCTCGGAGTTAAGGATGGATGAAGCAACATACACTCAAAGCCATATAGCTATGATCAGTTACACATTGTTCTGGATCTTATCAGAACAATAGAAAAATAGCGTGACCTTACAGACGTGTCAGTCACTACGTACGATTAAAGAAATACGAAGGCAACATCTGCCTTTAATGGTACCAACAATATTTTTTAAACACTATTCAAATATCCTCATACGTGGAAGAGTTACATTGTTTATCTCCGGAACCCATTATCAGATCCTCACCAGATTTATAAGAGATTAATTCCGAGACATTTGCTATATATTAAAAAAGAATAATCAAAATCGGTTCAAACATAAAAAATATAGAAAACACGAATATAGAACCTCTCCCTTTGAAGACGGTTAATTAAAATAAATTTTGCCAATAACATATGCTTTTTTGAAATCATTTTTATTTATAAATATGCACGTAATGGTGAAATATCACAATAGCCAACTGTAGGTGAAACTGATAAGTTGCAGTAGGTTAAAAAAACGATAGCTAAAAAACTATGGTATCGACATACATACATTGATACATTCATAAAACTTGATCAACATTATAAATTTTAAAGTATAAATTTTAAAGATTAAAGTCGCGTGAGTCATTAAGAGAAAAATTTAAAGAAATAGGTGTACTCACCGTAGCCAGTCAGTATATATATATATATATATATATATATATATATTATTAAAAAAAAATTAAATACGTATAATCAGAAAAGTGATACACACAATCATCAAACAAGAAATAGGCATAATTTGGTTACATCTACATTTCGTCTTCAAAAGGTTCACCGTTCTTTTATGGGGCTTGGAGTTCGTTTTTACAATAAGATTCCTAAGTCGTTACGCGAGTTGCCCATAGGAACTCTGATGCGTCGCATTAAAACACAACTTATAGGCAAAGGATATTATAGTATAGATGAGTACATGAATGACAAGGATGCCTGGACAAAATTAGTGTCGAAACCAGTTCCACACAGGTTTAAACTTTTGTAATTACCATATGTTGTTTAAAAGATGTGCTGTGGAGTTTCTTTCGCCGTTTCTTCTCCTCATTGTCAAAGCACCTTTTCGAAACGGCGGTAGAAGCAAAAAATGACGTTCATAAGTGTATTTACTGAATACCTATATCATTAAATGATTTTGAAATTGAATTTGAAATAGAAAGAGTGAATTTTGTGCGTTTGTATATAAGCGGAAGGTAATTTCTTGAACCACGTCGCCAATTTGAAAAACCCTTTTACCATTTATAAGGTACTTTATACCGAACCGACAGAAGCTATATATCATGTATATCTATGTCAATTATATATATACTACTATATAAATCTTTTCAGATTTTCGTGTATGTCTCGAGATAACTCAAAAAAGGCTTGACCGGTTTTCGTGAAAATTGGTATGCAGTGCGAACACGTGATTGCGCAGATGATAGGTTGTATAAAATGTCAGTTAACCTACTGATGTCTAATCGAGGCAAAAAAGATTAAGTTTTAGATTATCGTGCATATTTAGTCCAACCCGAACGAAGTTGGACGGGGCCGCTAGTGTATGTATAAATTAACATACCTGTTCAACCCGAACTATGTCAGGACGGCAGCTAGTACTATGTACAATAATATGTAATAATGTAATATTCTTCGTATGTTTATAAGTTTGTAACACTAATCTTTACTTGACTGTAGATGGTGTACTTTGAAATATTTTTTTAAAACTTTTACAGATGCTATTCCTAATCTGAACATGGTAATGATAATCGTAAATGAATAGCGGAAAAACCGGTACTATGTGGAATAAGTGCAGTTTTCAGATTTGACGAATGAAGTATTTTGGCATGAGTCGAGTAAGGGTAATGGGATTTGTCTTTGAGATAAAGAGGATCATTTGAGAAAGAAAAGAGGAAAGACAAAGTTGAAGAGCAACACTTTTGATGAATTTGAGTCACTTTTGATGAATAGTGAGCCATTTAAGTCGTCTGTGCAATTGAGATACGTGTTGTACTTGCGTATCTACTGGACGAACTTTGTTACTATAATTCGCCCTAATAATACTGACGTCCCTTTCATTTTACTAATGAGAAAGCGACGCACAGAAGCAAGAAACCACAAATAATATTATTTTTCAAAACATTTAAAGTCAAGTAAAGGTTGCTTCGTAGAACTTGATCTGCAATGTAAGCCGCGTAAGTAACATCGCATTACTAAAATTCACAATTTACTGTTTTTGGCGGCGGCCATTTTGTTGACAGCGGCCGTGTACAGGATATTCGTTTATTCGCGTCCTATTTTCTCAGTTAAAAAAAATTCAGTCTGTTTGCTGTTATTAACTTAAAATCAAAAAAAAAAAACATTCTAATGTAATTCTAATGTTAATGAATTATTGTCATAACATTTCCACATAATATTCAATTAAAATTGACGATGAATGATTGTCTTTGTCAACTCGGGCTAAGTAAGGTTATACAGTTCAATTTTATTATTCTCACGATACTAAAGAATTAATGGCGTCATTAGAATGTGGTGTCAGCGTGGGCGTTCAACGATACAGTTTGCCAGTTAAAAACGAGTTCTAACCAGATTTTACCAGACATAGGTCTACAATGAAACCAGATATAATTATAACCCTGTAACCCAGTGCCCAGGTTTGGGAAAAGACGGGTCCTGGGTTTGATTCCCGGCCGAAGCAGACAGCTATTTGACAGTTCTCGGATTATGAGTGTTTGTGACGTCATATTTGCTTAGGTCCATCCCACCCGCAATACAGTATATGCCGATGCGAGGGTGTGAGTGTGCGAACGTAAAAAACATTGGTTTTGTTAATGAATCGTAGTACGGATGACCACCACCAATTATAATAGGCCGCGAAATATTTGATTATAAATAAAATACACACACCGAGAATATACATTTATCTGTCACAGAAATGTGTATGTAATTTGGAGAGACAATTAAAAAATTTGTAATTGTTCCTACCGTGATCGGCAACGAAGTTAGAATTACGGATGTCAGTGGTCACGTACCATGTGGTGGTTAGCTTGCTCGCTTTCTTTTCATTTAATTCATTATAAGCCATAATAGTCCCACTATTGGGCTTGGATCTCTGACGTGGTTTAATGACATAACTCACCACGCTCGCCATCTGCGGGTTCACACGCTTTTGAGGACGTTATGGAGAAGTCTCAGGTGTGCAGGTTTCCTCAAGATGTTTTCTTTTATCGAAGAAGTATCATAATTTTAAAAACACATGCGTATGGTAATGGAACCCAGGTCCTACTATTTGAGAGAACGACTTTTAAACAAATACCATATTACCTCTCTACTTATAACACAAT
The DNA here is from genome assembly GCA_003671415.1 of Megathymus violae. Lineage (NCBI taxonomy): Eukaryota > Metazoa > Arthropoda > Insecta > Lepidoptera > Hesperiidae > Megathymus > Megathymus violae. Next base: position 93,546 of record PDGT01000082.1, on the reverse strand, counting down.
AGACTGCAAAGGCGTGCCCTACTCAAAGTTACTTCCAAACAACCGAATTAAGTGAATTATATGTTTCTAGAGTTTCAGCACTTCGACGGTACGCACCGCTGTAGGCAAGACTGGCTCGTAATGATGATATTAAAATCAAATCAAGAAACTCCAGAAAATTATTTTGATTGGGATTCGAATCACGAACCGAATTCGTAATTTTTCGACGTTCAATTCGGCCGACGTTCAAGCCGGCTCGGCTATCAGTTATCGGTAATGTTGGACATCTATAGAAGACTACAATTGGCAATATTTCAGAACAGCTTCCGTGCTCTACGAGACACGTAAGTCGTTGTAACGAAGAGTACGAGCTGGGTATGTATTTCCGGAATATTTTTCTTTCAAGTTCAGACAATAGACTTGACCATCGAAAGAAAATCAGTCAGTTCCAGTCAATCCTATCGTAACTGGAGGAGCTTTATATAGGGAGATTTCGATCACCCACTTTTTACTTTTTTTCGAAACTCGCAGATAGCTAGCCTGATCGTGAATGGTCACCGCAGGACCTGGACGTTTGCAACACTATTGGTATCGTCAAAGTCCACATAATATTTTCGTTTTACTTTTAAATTTAAATATGGGCTTAGTTTACATATTACGCCTGAGCGTAGTATTCAGAGTTGTTTTTCAAATCCGCAGACATAAAACACTGTGTAACTGATAGTATAATGTTACTCTTACATCCAATCTCCATCTAACATTATTACCACTAAATGATGTTATTCTACTCTGGAAATCGGTTGCAGAAGCCGAAATAACGATCGCCGTTCAATTACAAGTAACTTACCAGCTCGATGATTAAAATTACTCTGATGTTAATCGAGTTGAACATTTAGGTCGATTGACGTCCAGAGACGTTGCGTCCAACTGATTGCACCGTCGAACTCTCTGTGTATTTATTTACGTGTGGAAACATAACGCCAAGATATATTAATACACATCTACGAGTGTAACATTAAAATACTCGTATTGACTGGCATCTCTTATCTACCCACTCTATTTCCTTTCAATCAACTGACGATTTTGAAATTGTTACGCCAAAGATTTGATACCTGACAGGAGCAGAATATTTAGAAGAGTATTTAGAAAACACAAATTCTTTGATATCTGATCTGTTGTAAATAACGTCAAAAAGTAAAAAAGTGTCATATTCAACTAATCGTTACACTTTATAGTTTAGTTTTAGTACTTAAAAACAATTGAAAACTTTTCCATCCGATATGTTCATTCATTTAGTAATGTTAATGGAATTACATTCCTATTTAAATATGACCAATATTCTTGGAACAAAATGGCTGTGACAACTTTTCGCGCTACGCAACACAATTTGCCGCAATAGAGCACGTCATCCTTACCTGCAGGATGTTTACGATTAAAAGATGGATACTCCTGTAACGTCAGGTCGTTCAGAGGTGAAAAGGCGATGAGGGAATTAGGTCAAGCAATTTCTGTGCACATTTTAAAAAATATATTTTATGGGACAGCGAGCAGCTGGCTGCGACTACTTTTTAATGGCTATGGAACTTTCAAAATGTTTGTGGTATAAGGGGCTCTGTTTATCGCCCCTCCATTGCCCTTGTTGTACCCTACCAAACATCAGCCGTGGCAATAACATCAGGTCTTTCCTGACGAAGGTCACTGGGCTTTGTGTAACCTGGTTTAATGCTGTTGATATTTATGCGTGACATCAGGGTTTTACCTGCCCGGCAAATCACCACCTTTTAGTCTGGAATCATGTTTTTAACATGTTTCGATCGCAGTGTCAGAGTAATATGTAACTCTAAAATTGCGGTATTACCATCTGCTGACAATGTATTGTTGATACCTTCTGTGTCTCTAATCTACCGTCAGTTGGCTGGTTTTCCGGTTTGTGATATGTATAATGAAATTGTAAACCACCTCGAAAATCTACCTATCAATGAACATCAAGCAACACAAGTTATCCCGTACCCTGTGCAAATCTACTGACACGAGTCGTTCATTACTGTCATTGGTTTACGTTGTCCTGTCCTCTTAGTGCCGCGTGGTGCACACCAATCCGTCCGAAATATGCTGATGTGCGCTCTCCGCAGTAGTAAGCTGATGGGACAACGTCTTGATACGTTATGTTTGCGCTAATGGGATGGCATTGTCGTATTTAAGCGCATTATAGCGGACTAGCAGAAAACCTGTTAGGGAAATAAAGTATATCTATACTAATATTATAAAGAGGAAACCTTTGTATTTTTGTATGTTTGTAACGAATAAATTCAGATACTACTGAATCGATTATAAAAATTCTTTCACCATTAGAATGCTACGTTATCCCTGAGTAACATAGGCTATATTTATTTGCTTAAAAATTTATTTCATCGCATACGCTGCGGAAAATAATGATGATAGAACAAAAAAATTTTTAAAAACAAAAGTACACCCGTGCGAAGCCGGGGCGAGCCACTAGTATGTAATAAGGAAATAATAAATATCGTTAGCAAAATAGAACAATAACTGTAATTTAAGCCACATAAATCATAATTATGTTTATTCACATAATAACGTATAGTGTTACGTGCAAATAATGAAAGAAGATTAAGGTCTTCAGTAGCCTAATTTAGATTTTATTGTGCCAAAATTAAAAAAAAATGATAAGCAGTGCAGCAAGCACAAATATTATTTTAATACCTTTTAAACAATAGAACAAAATTGTATCTCTCATACCGCAACCTCTCATTCGTTATGCAAGATAATTCACCTTCCCATTCATAATTCACATTTGGAAATGGCTACAGAATGTGACTGTAGTTACCGTTAAGTATAAAATCTTTTAATATATTTATTTACCTGCCACAACAGTGATGGCTGATAGTTATTATTAATCTGTCGTGTCGGCACAACTGTCAATTTGGCGTTTGTGAAAACAACTGGCGCCGACTTCACGTGAGACTAGCGACGCGCGCGCATCAAAACCAATTCCGTTATTTGAATGCTCCAAAGTGTGTAACGCTTGTTATTGCGTCATCACTAATCGGCAGCGTAGTGTCGACTACGGGTCCTGTTGTCGTCTAATTATCAAGTTGGAAGATCATCGTAGGTGTCCACTCACATGAGCTGTCTGACCCAGGTTAGAATTAAAGTTATTAAAATTTTCGGTTGATGCGTAGGCTACAGTGTTTAATTACGGTACCGATACATTTCTGATTTGATCACCCAACTCTATAAATACGAGTATACCGAATTTCAACTTGATCTATGCATTAGTTTTAGGGGCTATATGTGTTTTATGTGCAGGCGCATTGTTTAATAAACAGACCCGCATGTCTGTAATGGTGCCGTTTTTTGTCGGATAAACGGAATCATAACAGATAATTAGAAATATACTGACACCCCTGCAGAGCGTTACTACTTGTGTTTCTTTTATGTATTACATGGACACATACAGAACAGAGACCCATAAACAACTTTAATTACTTTAACATCTCTAATTTGAGATCGACCTCGGACACATCTCGATTATCAGTGCTTCTGCTAAATGAAAAAAAAACGAAAGAGTCGTCAGGAAAAAAGAAAAGTAAAATTAATATTGTAAAAAAAAATAATTTAATACGATTCAATTCATTCATTGCTGACAATTGTAGGAATAATCAGGATTGGAGTAAATAGGCTACATAACGGTAAAAGCTCATAGCCATCCATGCCCATTCGTAAAATGACACATCGCGAAAATATTGTCAACCGAGAAGGACGCGGCGATATCTTTTATTAATTTAAAAATAATCACCATTACAGTTTAATGATGTTGGCTAACATAGTGTCTTTCAGCGTGTACGAGTTCTGTATGGCTTAAAAAGGGTACGCTCTGGGTGAAATCCGATCAAGTAGGTATATAATGTCCGTCAATATCGTTTGGAACCGCGGCGGTCCTTCACAATCCGATTTCTAAGAGCATTTCTATGTAGCTGCAAATTGTATAATGAGCTTTAACGCTATCCGTACGATCCTCCCAGGTTCCTCGTGTTCGTAGGCGACGGTGACCACTGAACAGCAGATGGGCCGTTTGAAAACGAGAAAGAATAATATATTTATTCAGTGTTAAGGTTGCAGTATATACAGGAATAAAAATAATAAATACTAATGCGATAAATATGTACATATAAAGCGAACTTATGAATTTCAGTCATAATGAAGTCAGAAAAGGTTCAGCCACAGGCGCGAGGGACCCACATCTGCCTGATATTTCAGCGCGACCCATGCTTCCATAATCATACAATCATATTCGTTCACAATATAATTAAATTAATGCTTCCTACAGTTCTATACTTGCTAACATAATAAACATTTCGCCTATTTATTAAGTTTGGTATATAACTAACTGTTAATTACAAAGTTTTCCAGAATTACATGTACCTGGGATTCATAATTACAAATACCGGAAGCTGCGAAGAAGAAATCATCGGACAGTGTGCTGTGACATCACGACAGGATCAAAAAGATCGCCGCATAAATAAAAACACAAATATTCATTTAATAGGATATATAATTACTTATTTTCTTGGTTAGGATTAAGACATGTACGATCTGTAGTGAAACACACGCTAGTTGGTTTAACACTGTTTTTATTTTGTTACCCTCCAATGATGCAATATTATACAACAACTTTTCCCTTACAAACAAACAAAAAAAAAATTATATTATTCAACAGAAACCAGTGAAGTAAATTACGTTCGTAACATCAATTTAATACGTAGAAAAATCCAAATCTATATAAACTTACTATACACTGTTACTTTAAAAGAAAATCTCATAAAACAGCAGCAAATCAGCAGAAATCAATACAATAATAGTTTTTTTTTATACAATTAAGTATGCACGTACAATTATAAATAACACATAATGAAGTTAAAGATTAAATGCTGCCGACAAATAACCTCATTCTCTAGAAGAACCAAAAATTAACTTGGACACGACTCGGCTCGCGCGGCCGGCCGCCTTCGAGTGACAATTCCACTGGCGGACGCGCGTGTTCCATTGTTAATTGTAATTACTATTAAATGTACGTTGCCCAATGACAAAACTATCACAATTATTATTACTTTGTATTGTTATTAAGTTTATTATTATTAATATTAATACTGGTATTATTATCTTTCCGTGAAGCCTGCCTGGCTAGCTACCACCCTCCTGTTGAGTCAGCTGCCAAACGACTCGTCGTGTTCCGGCTGGAAGCTTGAGAGCCAGTACATTATTTCTAACCTCCTTCTCATTTCCTGGCCGACGACGCATCAGTAATACCTTTGGTCTTGCTGATGTCCATGGGCGACGGTAACCATTTACCATCAGGCGGCTCGTCTGCTCGTTTGTCGGCTATTAACATAAAAAAAACAATAAAATTTCTTATTATCGCGATTTAACGATGAATTAATATAATAACTGACCCACCGCTGCCACCGTGTAGTGATCACTCGCAAGTTAGTTTAACACTGATTTTATTTGTTACCCTCCAATGACATAATATTACACTACACGATCCATCAAATTATTATAACAAGAAGACGCCATTTAGATCGCTCACCACACTAACGTTACCATTGAAAGAACTACGCGTCAAACAGTCTTACGTCGACTGTGCAAGTGTCCTTAACATGTTTGGACATATAATCTGCAATGAAGGCTCATTGGAACGATTAGTGGTACAAGGAACAGTAGAAGGTCAATGTTCTCCCGGCCACCCCGGCCACAACATAGACAGACCTCATTAATCGTCTACGAAGTGTAACCTTATTGAACGTAAATGCAGTTCCACGAATACAGAGAGATGGAGAAATGTCTTAAAAGCTGCAACTTACCTCCCAGACGGTCCATGACCACGACCACTCCGCCGGGAGTGCACCAATAAGTAAAGTTTATTTTAGTAGAGGCAATAATGAGTATCATTATATAATCTCTACATTACTTCACAATTTAGTCTAATTTAATGAATCACAGGGCTCGTACAGTAATAGATATTTTGACCACTATGATACTGAACTTTGACAGCGGTGTGAGAGTAAAAAATGAGAGTTGTAAATATACAGGCTATGTAAATTATAGTTTAAATTGCCACCTTATCAGACGATCAGAACTGGGGTGCGTTACATTTTTATATTTAACTTATATACATTGTTATTTCCTGGTTATATATTATGAGTGTGTGTCTGTGCGTGTGGGGGAGACAGAGTTTTTATGCGTGATAACTATATAAGTATAATAAAAAGAATGATGATCATGTAAAATCAAATTATTTGTACGCACGCAAATTGTTGTTGTATTTCTGTAAATTTAGAAGCTGTTGTTTGAGATTGTTGTTTCGGTAGGCTTCGAATTGGGGGTGGCAGATTGTTCCGGCGTTGTGATTGGTGGCGCTGTATTAACACTACCGCAAAACGCTGCTGTGCTGTGTCGAAGACATGTTGACATGTTGACTCGGGGTCCTGGTGATATGCGAAGCATTATTATATTTTGTCCACAATCGTTAATTTTTTGTTTTTCCTCTCCATGAGTCCTTGAAACTATATAATAGCTTATCACTTACAGTTCACTAGCAGTGTAACATTAATAAAGCTCTGAACTCTTTTCCTTTGAGCGAATCATGAAATTTGCGATATCTGTGGCCTCCGGTAAGTACAGATAGATGACTGCATTCCATTAATATTTGTAATTGGAACGTGATAGTATATTCGATAACGCATAATATTTTTAGCACTAGCATGATGCACTGAGGATGTAGATAAATTGGGGTCATTTGATAACGTTATAGGCTTTGGGTTTTATTGTTTACTTTATTTAGATATGTGTCATGGGTCATGTAAATAACAGTTATATTGTGTCGATAGACACGTTTTATGACAATCATTGTAAGTTTTTCTAATCGTTTTATCTTTTCTACTACAGTCTGTTTATATTTTTTTTTATTCAACTACTAATAATCGACCAAACGAACCACCTGATGGTGATGTTCGTCCGCAACACCAAAGACGTGAAGACAACATAAATTCACTTATTTATTTATTATTGTTAGTAATGTGGGAATCATTAAGAGGAGATTGAATAGGCTGTTGTAAATTAGAACGATCAACATCTTAGACTTCATCACCACTTATCATCAGGTGGGAATGTTGTTCAAGCATTAAATTAATATATTTTAAAAAATACTTAAAATTAATTACTAATTTTCAGCCCACAATTTGATACTTTATATTTGATATACTCATTCACTTGTCTGTTCGTTCATGTTTTAGATAGATATGTGAATTTTTTAGAATTATGTTTCCGGTCAATGCAGACATAGTTATGCTAAACAAATATTTTCTTTGAGTTACTATTGCTTGCGATATCTTAATTGCATATATTCATGATACAAGGAATCCTAGTGCACAGGAAATGGTGTATTAGGATTTATTTTTATGTGTGTCTCTATTTATCTTTGCTTTTTGTGTACTCGTTCATGTGCGCACAATTTCATCTACACAAATTTGAGTAGTAATTTCCATAAAACACATCAATATTATATTCTAGGACTCAAAGTTAACTAAGTTCTAATATTTAAAAAAAATTCTTTAAATTTTTTCTTTAAATTGTTTGTTTTTTAATTCCCGTGAACCAAGCAGGTTGGTTTATGTTAGCGTCGTAGCGTGAAACCTCATGACTTGTTTTTCTCTAATATTCAAATCGAGCCCTAAATTACCTTACTATTCGTCAGAAATGTGTCCCCAGCTTCATAAGTTTAATTTATCGTTTCAGTAAATGCAATGCCAGTGTTTACGTGAGCGGCTTGCTTTCAAAGCTATGAGCTTACGCTTATCTGATTCGCAACTGCATCGGCGCTAACGAGGCCGGAAGCTGCAGTATGCTATATTTATTTGGAATCAACAAGCTAACTCGGAGATCTAATTCCATTTCGGACTTTATTCCTCTGACAAGAATTTTCTGCAAAGAAATATCATCTATTGATGTTTCTTTTTTAAGTTTCTCCATTCTTGGGATCCAGCCAAACTTTCCTGCTCATAAATTCATCCTGATTAACAAATGAGCCAAAGGCATTCCCTTGCAATCAACTAGGCGTTTTACCATATACTATAATTTCGATTGTGGTAACTTTCTGTAACTGCATCTGCCTAGGTTACTACTATCTTCTAAAAATCAAGTATTTACATCTTTAAGTTGCGAAATTGCAGAGACAGCCTGTTAAGAAAATGAGCATGACTTCATTCATATATTTTGTCTGCCTGTTGTATTTGTATGTATATGTCAGCTTTATGTGGTTCAGCCTGCGAAGAAGAACGGAGAGAGGAAGTGATAAAATGCTTTAACAAGATGCTTCGACTGCTTTACAAAGACCTAAATAAGTCAAGAGAACGGATTCCAAATTATGTTTGGCAACCCTTTCTATTTTCCTATTCCTATTTCTCTTTGTCCTAAAATAAATAGATGCGTCGGAGAGCATAATACGGTATCACATTATTTGGAGCTCTACGCCAGAAAGTAATAACTTGAAAATCAAAAACTTTCACGGAGATTAAACCTCTCGATCTAGATTTCATATTAGTCGGGAAATGGGAATATTAAGGTTACATTTCGATTTTTTTTCTGAATGAATTCTCGTTTTAGTTGAGTGCTTCGTTTTCTTGAAGAACATGAAAATAGATCGGTATCTGCTTGTTTCAAAGTGTTACAAATATATTTCTTAAATCGTCAGTGTGTGCTCTAGTTCTTAGTACAATAGTTTATTTTGCTGAGTATAAATGACATCTTGACTCGGTAGTTATTTATTTACACCAACTATTTTGCAATTTTTAAAATATTATACTTAAAAACGCTCATGATATGGCGGTCGTTAGCGTGTATGTCCGGCATGTTATGTTGTCGGCCCTGATCGGTAAATATGAGAATATAGTGGTAATTTTCAAAGTTCCATAGATCCCATAAAAAGACCAAACCCTTGCAGGATCGTAAGTGTGTCTCTCTGTCAGTCTGTCATACCTGATTATTTTGATGGAAGAATGTGGAAATTTTGTAATTATCAAGTTTGGTAGTCTAATGACGAACATATACCATAAAGAAATTAGGTTTCATCTTGGAAAGTTCCGTAATTGTATCGTGTAATACATAGACGAAAAGGTAAAGAAAACAAATTTTTTTTTGAAATATGTATACATACTATATGTTTAAAAATATTCAAGACCATTTAGTAACTCCCCCGTGTCCAAAACTGATGAGTCTATAAGTTTATATAATAATATTACAAGTTAATTCATTATGAATGAAAATTTTCTCTGAAGACGTAAAATACTTCTGGATACATTAAAATCATAGATGCAGAATCCTATGCTCTGATAATCTGATTTAAAATCGAACCTATTTATTCATCTATAAGCCTTCATCTATATCATCCTTGGTGGTTATACTGAATCGCCTTTCATAAAAACACTTACTACCATTATCATGAAGTAAACCGTTGTATTGAAGCCACTTTCCAAGTAGCCCCAATCGTATAAATCATGGTACGGTCCCAATTCGCTACAACCGTACATCTTGCTTAACGAACCGCCCATAGAATATTCAATTACCCACGTAGTTAGCGGTGGTCCCGAGTGGTCGATTTCAGAGCTACAGATCTTCAGACACTTACATTAAAAGCTAGTTTAGAGTGTTGCTGCGATGCAGTGTGGAATTCAGGATTCGAATCCTGTAGATTTTTATACATACTAATTATTAATAATTTGTTAGGGTCTAGTCAAAGTCTACTCGCGTAGGTCAATGTGGTATGCTTGGACCCTGAACTCTCTTCATATGAGAAGAGGGCTTTGTGTAGAAATAGGACAATTTAGAAGAAAGACGATAAATGCTTACACTTTTGGACGAATATCACATGAATTGTTGAAGCTTAGTGTGTCATGTTACCATTGCTTCCGATTGCTGTCTCAGAGGAACAAAAAATACTGGGGTGGATGGATGGATGGCCCTTCAATGGGCGCAATAAAACTATATATCTGAATAAGACATTATGGTCGACCCATTGTATTAATTACCTGATCATCAATATTCTATTTATGGAAAACTTTTAAAGTTCCTCGTAAAAAGCTTATGATGAGAGCTGAAGAGCATAAAAAAGTGTTTAACTTTTAATTTGTTTCGAAGTCAGCTTAAAAGCAATAGCCGATAATATGCTGAACGACTTGCATATTTCCTTATAATGGTGCCACACTGGGTTATCATAGTCCACCGATTTGACCAAGTGCCGGTTGCCTGACTTTATACACCTGACGAAGCGTGGGACACTTCACGGAATGAATAAATAAATGAATAAATGATTTTCATTTTGAACTATTGTTTATATGTTAATAGTTTCATATTATATGTTACCCACAAAACTGGTTGCTCTAGGATTCGTTTTATCCCCGAAAATAGGTTGCCATGAAGTACAAAATACAAATTAATATGGAAGTTACGTTTTTATTGTTTTTTGTGTATTGTATGTGTGTGTTGGCAACAAGAAAGAAAGATAAACAAGGGGTTGTGTTCAGGGGCCAACAAGTTGTGCAGTTTAAATGAATAAACGGTCGGAAACACTGTGACGTATACTCGTACATCATAACAGTACATTAAATGTTACTCGGTAATGTGCTCACATCGTATTGGACAACATAATAAATGGAACGCGTTTTTGTATGATACATTCGACAAGTCACAAAATACGACAACTTAAATTTTATTGTCTATTCACAATTACATGTGTGCGTGTGCGTGCCCGTGGGCGTGTGTGTGTGTGTGTGAGTATCATGAATGAAGTGTAGCAATAATATTGACTTCGAATGGCAAGTGAAAACTGTAGGGTGGTTTCAGAATTGCAATCTGGGTTAACAAATAATAAAACAGAAAGTATTATTCGTACGAGTATATACGCATGTAAGTTGTGAACTTAGTTTAATTATTGAAATTTTCACTGTGATAAACGGGTAATTTTTCAACGGATGATGAAAATAAGACATGCGAAATGGTATTTTTTCATGAAATCCGTTTTAGATTATTAGTTTTTCGGTTAAGTATGAATTTAAATCATGATAAAAAAAATTATGATAATGTACATACTTGTCAATAAACGGTTTAACAATTAACTAACGTTAGAATTAATGAAATGTAATAAAAAAGCTTACGTATGTTCGTGATACTTATCTGCTGATTCTATTCATTTGTCGGCTTTAACTACAAAAAACATTTTGTTCACCTCCTTAAAAGTATTTCTTGAACTATTCACAATACGTACATATACACATTAATTTAACAAACGGGTTCTCTTGCAATTTACCGTTAGATAAATGAATCTAAAGAGATTCCTAAGAAAGGTGCATGAGGTAAACACGGAATATTTACAAAACGCCTGATGAAAAAGAGGAGCAATGTTTGCAAAGTAACTGCTATTACTAACCGTAACGATAATATTTACAATACTAGCATACACATAATGACACCCTCACTTGTGGGTTGATGTCCTATGTCGCGGGCTTAAATGTGCTTTTATTTGGTACATTGAGTTCTTAACCGAGCATCGAATCCGGGCCCCCTACCACACGTTGTTACTACCAACTGAACTACAAGCTCGCTTTATTATCATTTCATACAATGATAATGACCGTACGAAAATAGGTACATAAGAAGGTCATCCCAAACGCCTCTTTCGACTCCCTGCGGCAGAGGCTTTAAGCTAACTTCGTGGAATAATGAAAACAATGCCAGTTTAATGGAAACCTACCGGTTATCGAGCCCTCTTGAGTGTTTGATAATCTCTCACAAGCAATCTGTCCCTTCTCAGGGTTGGAGTACACTGGAGCAGGTGAGAACAGGGCGGGTTGTATAGGATTTCGTAGTTTGGTTTAAATGGAATTCTTGTAATATTATTAATCTGTTTGCCATTTAAACATGGCGCACATAGTGTTTTGGGATACAATGACGGATTTGTACTGAGATTAATGTAACTAGAGTATTGAAATATAATTTAGTGTCACGGTAAGGGAATTGACACAATTATGACAAATGCATGAGTAAAATAAATAAAAAAAAAACTGTATCACAATTAACTTATTAACTCCAAAACCAGTGACCCTAAACTTTCAAAACATTGTGTAGCTTACAGATAAATCTATACAAATATAATCCTGGATACATATATACTATGAAATATATATATATATATGTATGATATTTCACGGTTGACTTTAGAATAATAGTAGTAATAAAACCGGAACGGTAAAAGAACGAGCACTGTTGGATTAAACTATGTCCATACATGCTGACGAACCTCCGACGACGAGACCGGGCGCCTAGTTCTGCTGATTAACAATCAGCAGATTGCCACACGACATCCGAAGCTAGTGGTAATTATTCAAAAGATATCTTGTTGATAATATAATGAAACTCTTTGCAAAATTTATGATTATAATTATAATATCGACCTAACATGACAAATGATTATTATTATGTTCACAAACAGCAAGAGTAGCTGTAATTGATTCGATTTTATGTTTTATAGATTAGATATAGATTTTTATTTTAGACGGCCCCATAGCCCAGGTAGTGAGCCTGCTTGTCGAGCGAGGGGCCCCGGGTTCGATCCCGGCCGAGGCAGACATTTATGTGACAGATAGAAGTTATAAATTTATATGGTCGTGTTTCTAATTCATAGAACGAGAATAATAGTCCTAAAACGATGCACGTATTTCGAAGGTTTTTCGAATTTCGTTCACTATTTTTTAACCGATTGCAATACAGGGGGTGGTTCCATGTTCGTGTGTATTTTTTTATGTCCAGCCATAACGCCGTTGTTTGTTAATCGATTTTGATTATTCTTATTTCTTTTTGTATTTTATACAAGCAAATGCCCTCAATTCGCTTCGGAAAAACTATCTTACGCTTAAAGATAGCATCTGCATTTTTCTGGGTTTTTCTGTTTGTGTGAATTAGAAATCCATAAATTAATTCATAACATTATTATTTATGGACGGATTGCAATGAAACAAACTTTAACAATTAGGTGATGCTCACTGCAATACATTAGTGACAACTCGAATGAAATCGGTTAAGGTGTTTCCGAGATTAGCGGGAACAAACGCACATTTTGGATTATATTGCGTTAATAAAATCCCTTAATAATATTTTTTCTCATATATGGTTCATGTACAGAAATCGATCAGTTAATATTAATATCCTCTGTAAATATTAAGGATTTGACGATGGGTTCTGACTATAAAGGGTGCAACTTCTTAATGGGTAGTAATAATTGAACTGTGCTTATGTATGTGCAGACATAACTGTTGCTTATGAACTAATTTTGATGTATCTTTTTTTAGCGAATAGGAAACGTCTCGGAGTATGTCTCCTTTAGATATAAAAAGGTTATCATTTGTGTTATCATTGGTATTGCAAAATCAGTCTACCATTGATCATCTAAGAGTCTGATTACGCGTCTTGAAAACTAAAAATCCTCGACGGATAAGATTAATCCAGTCGTGTTATGAGCTGTTTACGCTGGTCACGGTATGTTTTATTCGAGGAAGAAAATAAGTGTACCAAGATATGCTCATCTCGTCAGGAAATAAAACATGGAATAGCGCAGGGATCCATATTAGGCTCCTTGTTATTTATGCTGTATAGTGCAGATGTAACTAGAGAAATACAACACTGCAAATACCATACTTACGCTGACGACTTGCAATTTTATATTTCTTTTAAGCCGTGAGAGACTCGATCAGCAGTGCCTAAATTGAATTCTGTTTTACCACACATATGCAACTGGTCGAATAACAAAAGTGTAGTCTTAAATCCCAAGAAAACATTTTTTTTAGGTATAGGTAGTAAAAACAAGTTGAAAAAATTATACCTAATAATCCGAAACTAACATTGAATAGTCAAGAGATTGAAAGAGTTGTAGAAGCTCGCAATTTAGGCATACTGATTTAGGAGTCTCTGCGTTTCGAAAACCATGAAATCAAAGTCGTACGGAATTACTTCTATAGGCTTAAGGTGTTATATAGAATCCGAGAATACATAAGGGAAGATTTGTGTGTTAAGTTTTGTGAAACCCTTATACTTTCCAAAGTAAACTACGCTGATACTGTGATCGGTCCAAGACTTCTAGCACGCTCGCAAAATCTTATTCAGCGCGTACAGAATGCCTGCGCTAGGTATTGCTTTAATATACCACTACGCTGCCATGTAACACCATATTTTAATGTTGCAAATATATTAAAGATGAATTACCGCAGGCAAATACATTTAGTATTATATAATACAAATCACCTCCATATCTATATTATAAGCTAAAATGGTTTAAAGATACCAATACTAAACATCAAACGATAGCTGGCAGCTCTCGTCTTAGCTATCCATCATTTCGTGCTGCTGCATTTCGTGGCAGTTTTAAATATAGTGATGGAACAACCTGCCACCGCACATTGGTAGCCTGAAAACGATAAATTATTTTAAATCAAATTATAAGGTATTTCTTTTGCACACACGGAAATCACTATAATTTATTATTCAATATATGTTTCTAACACACTACACGCTTACACCTTCACATTTTTATTTTGTTTATAAACCCTGAGTTCTGAACTATATATATCATTTGAATTAATTAGGGAAACTTGTACTATATAATCCCAGAAATGAGTATATCATTCCCATTCTAATATCGTCATTTCCATCACTGCTATAAATTTACAAATTTGAATATCTCTAAAAAACATCTCACAGGTGTGCCTTTTACATAAAATTCATTTAGTTCAATTAAAAAATAATGAAATAAAATAATGTAGAATCAAATTTAGTTTATTTACCCTGAACTGATAACGAAGGCAACAGCTCCTTAATTATAAGGATTTAGGCGATTACACTGAGATTAGTCGACTGACGTAACTTAGTGACTTGGACAGATGTGGCGTTCATAATGGAATGTGCGTGATCTGCTCATCCAGTTATATGATGCCGTTTTGTAATGCCTAATTTGTAACGTAAGTTTTTTTTAATGTAAATAGCTGATAAACGAGCAGACGGTAAGTGGTCACCGTTGCCCATGGACATCAGCAAAACTAAAGGTATTATCTACTGATCGCATCAGAGTCGCCATGTAAGGTTGTAAGAGGAGTTTCGAATCAAACCATGACGAATGCTCAAATGATACTATTTATTAATGTGTTACACATACAATTTATAGTCTTACTTACTAGGCTTACACACTACAATAATTACACTACAGATGCGTTGTGGGCCATGAAATGAAAAGACAAAAAGAAAGTATTGGCTCTCAAACAACTAGGCAGAACACGACGAGTTATTTAGAGGCTGACTCAAGCAGGAGGGTGGTACCTAGTCAGGCAGGCTTCACGGAAAGATAATAATACCAGTTATAATATTAATGACATAATAGAAATATAAATTATATAATCCATACGCAAAGCCCTACCGCCAAGCAGGCAGGCACGGATTGGTGGGAGTATTCTAGGCCACCCCAATACGCCTGATTTTTATTATTATTATTAAGTTTTTTATAATCGAAACAGTTTTTGACATTTAACTGCAATTATGATATGACTGATTTTCTCTCAACCTTAGGTACTTAACTGTATTTAACTTCTTAAGTACGGAATTGTCAAATTTCCGTCCTTAGTGGACGTTTCTATTATAAAAGGTATTTGCTGACAACATTTCAATCCTCTTAAAAGTATAAAGGTTCTGGTTGGACGTTGAAGAATAAGTCAATAAGAACAAAGAAAGAATTGGAGAGATTTAGAGATTGTAAATACGAATTTTTAAATGAATCTTTACTAATATTGGATATTGGGTGGTGGTAGATCGATGAATGGATGGTGGTAGATGGCCTTTGTCGCTCATATTGTGAGTGGTCACCCGTGCACGAAAGTGGGTAGATGTAGGTTATGATGAGGAAAATATCCAGATTTATCCAATATTCATATAAATACATCTATGAAAGATTTCATCGTGAATATAAATTTGGTAAAAGAAGTCATAATCATAATTTTCAAAATCAAAGCATTCACAGCCTGCGAGGCAGCAGTAGCCTAGTGGTTCGAACGTCGGTCTCGACTCCAGTTTGAATCCTGCACGCTTTTATAGCATTTCAAATTGTTTGCATATTTCAAAATAATAATCACGTACATACAATAACGATCGTAACGAAAAAACTTAAAAGCCATATTTTAATCGATGTCCGTGCGATGAGTTCCCACAGTGCTCACGACTTCATCTAGTTGGGTCCAAACTGATCCTTTGGTGGAAGTAGGGATGGTATTACAGAAAAAAAAAATTACATGCATCAGTGTATTTATGAAATACTTAAACGATGAAACGATTTTGAATCTGAATTCGGAGAAGATTTTGTGCTGAATCTACAAACACGCACTTAAGCAGCGTGGTGGGTTATTGTTAACACTTCCCGTATTAAAGGATGTGAACCCAACAATTACATAATTATATAATAGGCAATTATGATGTCTCTAAATACATATCACTTTAGTATAGTTCGTCCCATTTCGCGCCTGGCTGCTTCTGTCAGTTTCTGATAGATAAATCCTGCCAGAACTGATTTAAGGCATGAGTGGCTACCGTGATGTAATAACTTTAATTTATGAGTTTCTACACTTACATCGAGATAAATGAATATGCAGATATTTGGAATGTATGATATACAAAACATAATACAATCATTACAAACTAACAAAATAATATGATAAAATTAAGAGCTGGATCATATTCCTCAGGTATGTGTATACTTCTTGACCAAGAAATTTTCATAGCAGGAGCAAATCTGTAATATCAGTATTAAATTTACTTTAAATATTACAATGCTCATAGTGACTAATCAGTCCTGCTAAGGATAGCTAGGACTTCTCTTATAAATTTAGAAATATTGTTATTATATATATCTAGAGTGTTATTATTTTTAATGATAACATAATTATATAGGCGACACATTCTGGCAATAGGGTTAGCTTTACACAGAATGTCAGTGTTGTGGCTCACTACCACGGCAATTGCTGAGTGTGACTTGATTTCTGGATTACTTACTGTAATAATATTTTACTTTTTATTTATTTTTACCTTTTTTAGGATGGTAATTTTGTTATTGATTGGTTCACCAACATAAGATTCAGTGTTTAAGTCTAGAATAAATTGCGGTGTTGTTGATGCTTCTTAACTGTTCTTACAATCACAGGTAACCATTATATAATATTAATAATAAGTAATATAAAGCGTTAAGCATTTTCTTTTCTTTCATTCTAAAGGCACCAAGTACCACCTATTGGAAGTGATTGAGATTCTAGGACCTAGTTTAATCCCTATAAGTGCATGGTCATAGGACTTCTCTGCTTGGCTAGACACCACTCCTCTAAAAATCGATCGTTACATTCTTCTAACATTCTCTGAACACTGAATCAGTGTTCGAGAGTCAGTCAACGAGGTTTATTTACTGTGTGATTAAATAGTGGCAATAGGTCAGTGATATCCCTAGTGGCAGATGAGTATGGGTGACGACCAACATGTTCCTAGACTATCATGATACTAGACTCAACTCAATTTTCAACCGCAACCCTTTTTCGGCATTCATCGTCATTATATTCACTTTCCCACACATCCTCGTCCTATAGTACGTTCGGGCGTTACGTAAAACAAGTTGTAGGCATGAACCCAACAGCTATTACAACTTCACAACCGTTCCCGCAACTATTATAAACTTTTATCCGCGGGTCGGTTTCAAAATTCATTCTAGGAGTTGGATTAAAGGGGATTATTACCTGTTAAACATCATTATCATATTTATTTCTAGCAGAATTTAAACAATCGCTAGTACTTGATCGAGTTATACTACT
Source organism: Megathymus violae (assembly GCA_003671415.1). NCBI lineage: Eukaryota > Metazoa > Arthropoda > Insecta > Lepidoptera > Hesperiidae > Megathymus > Megathymus violae. Next base: position 75,610 of record PDGT01000082.1, on the reverse strand, counting down.
TCGAGCGCAGTGGGTGTCCCCCAATTGCAAATTATGCGTTTGCTTCTGTACTTCGGGAGGCTAGTTGATTGGTCACGCCTGTTAGCCATTAGAGTCAAAAACCCATAAATTGCAGTTCCCTAGGAACGTCCTCAACACCACCAAAAGCCAAAAGTGTTGCAGGAAATCTATTTACCTGCTTCTCCAGCACAGCCACAGATACCCCAAAATATTTCACGTTTAATTCCAGGACAGCGATAGTCCAGGAAAGCGATCATACGAACATACAGTAATATTGTGGGATTAAATAGTACAAAACCCAGCGATCTCCAACAGGAAGGCTAGTGCCATTGTCTCAGTTATTCAACAGGATGGATCACAAGTACAGGCTATTTACTAAGTTCAAATTGGTTACGACTTTTCACACTCCAAAACGAAGGATTTGTCATGTAACAATTATTTTTTTTTGACGTAAAATGTTATCTATACTAATATTATAAAGATAGAGTGCCAATTTTATAACTTTCTGCTTACGCAGGAAGTAATCTTTGAAATCACGGCATCGATATGAAAAATTCTTTTACAATTTCAAAGGGACATTATTCCGTATGGAAGTCGACTATACATCAAGTGCACATATATAATAATTAATCGTCGATCCCGAACGATCTCAGGACGAAACGTTAGTTAAATATAAAAATATTGTAATTTATATTTTATATTGTAAGTTGTACAAAAGTTAATTAATACTTCGTTCTACATTACTTCCAAATGTCATTGATTATATTCATCCATAGAACAATAATTATTAAAATGTTAAATACTAATACTATATAATATACTATTAAAATATAAATATTGATCTTTTTAACATGCAGTCACGTCGGAAAAACCCGGTTAAGATTCCTGTACGTTGTGTGGACGATACGAAAACTTTACCACAATTATCGGGTTGAAAAGGGTTAGTGCGGATTATAGCAGCAAATTATATTCGTTACAATATATGTATGTATGTATGTTTATAACATCGTTTCTAGGTAATATTACTGAATGTTAGTGGTAACATTTAAAATTTTTGTCACTATTATCGATAATTAAGCGTTAATCTATATAAATAAAGATAGATTGCCGCTCGTATGAAAGATCGTTGCTCGGGAACGACCTGACCGATTTTGCTGACTTTTTTGGTTGTGTTCGTGGTTTTGTCAAAACCAGGTTTGTATGGCATAGTTTTTCGTAAAGTCTGAAATTTGAAACCTATTTTTATATGAAAATATCGATAAAAAAATGTGACGTTGCTAAGAACATTTCTCGTTTTCTTCATTAGAGCCCGTGCTAAAGCGAGGCAGTTCGCTAATACTTCATGAATATAATAAAACCAATTTTATTGTAAGGTATTAAGTCCCCAGTTTTTCATGCTTTTCAATTGTTTAACTGAAGATCGTCGACAGTTTTTCTAATTTTAAAGCTTTTCTTTGCGACAACGGTTTGTTAACACCAGTATTATTATATTATTTTATTCGTATCCTATAATACAATACACAATTATGCCGGTTTGTATAGGTATATTTGACCAGTACAGTTGTTATTTAATTATTTAAAACCTAGACCGTAAAACTAATTGGCATCTCATTAAACGCAGAGTTTCACAGAAGACGCTTAATACTAAATACCTTAAGGTTCACAAAACAATTTAATTAGTGAACTCTGAAACTTACCTTGGCTTACAAACAAATTAAACAGACAAGCGATGAAGGTGAAAGTCAAACCATCAAACTAAAGCATTAAAAGTGTAAAGTGTGTTAAAACGGATCAAATACTTTAACTAAAGCAATAGCTCCAAAATGAACATTCTTCGCAACTCGACGCACAACGGAGCCAAAATGAAAATAGTAGAGGCTAATAAAAAATTTAGATTCAATTTCGAAAGTCAAGGGTTTCGGTCGTCTTTTGGGGTAAACGTTTTTAGGAATATTATAATGTTTGTAAATGTACTAGTTACATACGGTAGCTTCTCACCGACTCACACAAATGTAGCGGGTTTTTTTACGTGGATTCGTAGGTGTTTTGAGATACATATTAAGATAGTGCTATTGCATATGATTTCCATGTCTACGCATTCTGTGAGGAGAGCCAAGTCAATCAGCTGGGCTAACCGAATTGTGTACGATATTATTATAGGTGAACATGCCTAGTTATAGAAAGATTTCGAGAACAATGAAGATTAGATTTTTTCAAATATTGCATCTATCCCACCCGTATTACGTAATAATTTATGAGTATATAGATAAAGTGAAAAACTTTAAGTTGTTGACCTGTTCTAATATGTCACGTGTAAATGTATTTTTCTTAAAGTGCCTATTTGTAACGCGACGGGCACGTACATCTCTATATATGTATATTTCTGTTATTGAAATTATTGTTCGTCTAAGTACCTGTCGAAGACAGTCATGAATACGGTCGCTAAACGGAACGCGGCACGTGACCTGTGTGATGTCAGCACCGTCGCTATGACTCAACACTCGGCGACTCGTGCTACAACGCAGCCTAGCCGAACGATGAGGGCTACGGCAGGCGACGTTTGTGTTTCAATCGTACTGGAGACCTCGATCGATCAATCAATTATTTACTTATTTATGAATTAACGTTACAAACAAGGTGGTTTTAGCAATATGTCCGCTTACTCGGCCAATATTTTGCGTACTAATTAACAAAATAAAAAAAAGAAGGTACATTAAGTTATTATAAAATTGTCAAATAATATTTAAATGTCAAGCCATTACCATATCATTAACAGAAATAAATTTGAATCAGACTTACATTTTATCATTGAGAAATTCATTCATATTATAATAACATTTATTTATTACACTTGTTCGGAGCTTTATCTTAAAGGTCATCAATTATGCGTATTGATTTGGAATTTTACTGTATATTATTGGTTCAATTCTAAAATAATTGTATTGGCAGGAATTACACATGCCTAACTTGTCTCGATGTCGGGTCCTCTGAGAGAATAGGAATTTATCAGTGTCAGTTTTAATAAATATTGCGCATTCAAATATATATGCATATGTATAGGGAGAATAATGTCAAAATGTTAATCTCTCTAATAAGAACTGTTACACGTTTCGTTGTGATAATTTTTGACGGTGAATTCTTGTGGAAACGATAAAAGTACCGAGCTCAGGCCCGAAGTAATCAATGACCCGCCCGCAATAATGTCTGGCCATGATACCAGTAATACTGTCCAACATACTTGTTTCTACTACTACTGTTCATAGGTATAAACATCGAAAGCCGAAACTGAATTTGTTTGTGAAATTGATAACTGCTAATATACTAGACTAGACGAGATGGATAAATAAATCAACGTCCCCTTTGACATCCATAACATCGGAGAAATCACCGATGCTTTGACGGACTAAAAGTAAGCCGAGAAGCTGACAAAATAACTAAACAAGAAACAATAAAATATAAATATGTTTAACAATAAAATATATTAATAATATGAAGGTACGCGTTGTTATAGATATGGAAGGCTAAAGATTATTTGGCATTTATGTCTGTTCATTTCCACACGTCTAGCACTGAAACCACTGAACAAATTCAGATGATCCTTGGCATATTTGCCCATTGTATTACGTGTCGTGATATAGGATACTTGTCATCTTAGAAAATGGATATGTTTCTTCGGAATTTACCGAATTGAACCGAAAGCGTATTACTACTCTATACTAATGTTGTAAAAAGAGAGTGCGGATTTTGTGAGTTTGTGTATATGCGGAAAGTAGACGTCGGACCCACGGCATCTTTTATAAAAAAATATTTTATTATTTAAAAGATATATTTCGAACGGACATATATCCCATATTATGTATAAATAAGTAGTATTTATTACTCAACCCGGACCGAGTATGGCCAGGCCGCTAGTATTTAATAAACTAAGGGTCTCGGAATTTAATCAAAAAGTGTTATAGTGAGAGATTTTTATTTAGTGTTGTATTGTCAAGCTGGTTGTTTAGTTAGCTCTTTCTTTGTATAGCAAGTCCGTTCAGTCTTACTCTATAAGGGAGATGTATTTATTAACTTAAAGATTATTTTACGAAAGTTTTTTAAATTTTCTCATTTTCTTAATAATCTGCGTCCATTTCAAAAAAGTGTTTTAGCAGGAAAAAAATAAAACAATACGTACTTCTAAAAATATTCATAATCATAAAATTGCTCAGGAAATATTCCGAAGAAGAAAATGCATATCTATAAAAAAATGTACATCAAATTTTTGAAGAAAAGCTGTTTGGTTTTTACAATATTCCTTCCTTGAGACTTGTCCTTCGGCGGTTTATCTTCTCGTTTTTTGTTTAACTAAGCAACATTTTAAAAGAACATAGTAGCGCGGCGAGAGAAACATAAGCTTTTCTTAGATCACTCATAAAGATAATACACGTATCTGACACACACTCACACCCCGCACTAGGATTCCATGTGTTGTGAGCGGCATGAACACACACAAATATGACATCACAAACACAACAACAATTATCAGACAGAGAACAAACATTTATCTGTCACATAGATGTCTGTAAGCGCAGAGGGGACGTCTTGATAAAAATAACAATTAGATTTCGTAATAACAATTAGTAAGTGAGAGATATATTTTCACACTAATGACAAACAATACAAGGTTGATCTTTGTATAGGATTTAACTAATTCTTCGTATCGTACTAGTTCATGCAATATTTGTATGTGTGTCAAATTGCAGATACTTTAAAAGATGAGAATGTAGCTTATTGAAGATTATTACTTAAAGTTTCTCTTGAATAAATGGGATTCCATTCCACCGTAAAGAGCAAGTTATTCGAGCCAATCTTCCTTGCTCCGTGGTGCGTCCTGACCGATAACAGACGTGACCATGACGTCACGTCCGTCCTGTTGTATGTCACCGTGCTCTACACCACCTGATGTAGTCTTTGGATACTTTAAGTATTTAAATAAAGCAGAAGTATGATATTCTATTATATATATGGCATCTATAATATTCTAGTATCTTATTTAATTATTAAATCTTGACCGTTATTTGAAGCTTACAAGTTTGAGATAGGCCCTTCCGGTTTCCGCCAACATCTTTCTTGTCTGTCTACCCCTCTACATCTATCTCTCTCACGCACCACCCCCACCAGGTAGCGATCCGAGCTGCGGAACTCAGGGGCGATCTTACGGCATTGGCGTCCAGTTTTCCGCCACGAACAGTCGACTTTACTAAGTCCGCTAAATTTAATAACAAACTGTTATTCTGTGATTATTGATTTAGCCTTTATTGTCAGTTTCTGATAAGTAATAAAGTACAGTTTCACGTGAGTAAACAAAATATTTTAATATTTAACGGCTTTTGCCGTTCGTACTGTTCAGAATTCTGTTGAAATAATATTTTCTTCTAGGAACTACCCCTCTTTTTTTTTGTGTGTGGCATTTTAGGCTATCTATTTCTACAATGAATTTGGAAAAACATACTGGGGAAAATGAGCGCGCTGGTCCATCATCGAAGCCTGCGCCGTCGTCACCCGTGAAAACTTTTAATGGGGTTAAACCAACACAAGATAGTTGTTCCACTAGCAGTAGTTCGAGTGACTCCACTTCAAGTTCTTCGGATGGCACGACCGGAAAGAAACGTCGTAATAAAAAAGACAAGCGTAGCCGAAGAATCGATCACCAGCTTAAAAAATTAAGTTATGAAGTCATGAATTTACGTAGACAAGTTGAGTTTAAAGATAATAATATCAATTGTGGTTTTCCTAGTCATATTTTAGAGGATGACAATACTATCGATGATAATGTAAGCGGTATTTTGTATCAGCACGAAAACTGTGAAAGTGCAGAGAGCTTTCAATTAACATTTGATTTCGATATCCACACAAAATTAAAGGAACCCACTGTTCCTAAAGCTCCTGAAGACATCCTGAAGATCCTTCAGGACATCCAATACTTTGAAAAAAATGAATGGTCGGAAGTGCGTTATGCAGAGGTACAAAAACTGTACAACCACACTCCTGGTTTTATCGATTTAGAAGCTAACGAGGAGATCAAAGCTTATGACTCACTTCGACACCTGACCTATGCAGACAAAACATATGCTGCTTTAACCTTTTGCATACTTAAACAACGAGAAACGCTTCAGTCTAGTCTGCGAGAGCTCCTATTGTGGACTCGTGATCAAGTCAACTTGTACGTAGAGAGCATGCACGAAAAATTAACTGTGTTGTTTTCTAAAGGTGAGTTTGCTAAGTTGTCAACGGATTTGTTACAACTAGTGTGCAGACATAGAGCAGAAATCATATAGATGCGCCGAGATGGAATCACTAATATGGCACGAGATCCACTAACTAAATTGGCTCTGAAAAAGTGCCGCCGTCCAATCGATATCTGTTTAGCCCGGAAGCATTCACGTCCGCACTAGAGAAAGTAGGAGGTATCAAAAAGGCCTTTCTACCTCTCAAATCAATCAATGGCCCTGCTACGCAAGCAGGGACTAATAATACTGTGCGTCATTCATCGCAAGGGTCTGTCAAGTTTTCTGGGCCATCGCAGGGACCAAGTACTAGATGTTGCACCTATGTGCCCCACCATATAACACAGCAAAATACCCAACCCTCGCAGGATTGCTACAATAATTACAACCGACCCTCGCAGGGATACGGTCAAAACAGTTCGGACCGTCGCACGGTCCATAACCATAACTTAAGGGGCACTTTTCGCCCCCCAGGTTGACGGCAGGGTAGCAGACGCTCTGACCAAATTAAAGGTAGTCAAAAGTGTAACGGAAGTGCCACAGATTACCATTCAAATAAAAAACGGAAGTTTTGACTCGGAACCATTCGAGGCAGATCGGCTAGCAAATTTTCTAACCCGCTGGAAGAAAATGGGAGCCCCAAAGTTTTTATTAAGAATATTAAAGGGGTATCGCACACCCTTTCGCGAGATATCTCCTTTAATCATACCACTCCAGAGTTCCGTAACAAGCTCATATCGCACGGAGAAATCCGAATCAATGACTGCGTTAATAACCCAAATGAAGAAAGAAAAAGTGCTGGAACTAGTTCGATGCTCCCCAAGTTATCTCGCAAGGATGATCGACCGCCCCATTTTCAATTTAAAAGCCCTGAACGAATATGTGATAACCGAGCCTTTCAAACTAATAAATATGTTCAAAGTGCCAGAATTTGTACAACCAGGCGATTGGCTTTGCAAAGTGGATCTCTCACAAGCATATTTCCACTTGCCAGTAGCTCAAAGCCACAGGCGATTCCTACGTCTGATTTACAACGGAGAATTACTCCAAATGACGTGCCTTCCCTTCGGGCTCAACACGTCTCCAAAGGTATTCGCTTCCTTAACCAACTGGGTGGCTCAAACTCTCAGAGAACAAGGGCTAAGAATACTGGTGTATCTCGACGATTTCCTGTTAGTGCACCAGGACCCAGAGACGCTGAGAGATCATGTCGAAGTACTGCTAGACCGATTACAGTACCTAGGGTGGAATATAAATCACAAGAAATCAATTGTGACACCTCAAAGAAAGATAACCTACCTGGGAATATGTGGGGACCCATGGTCAAATATAAAATCACTTCCAGACGAAAAAGTAATTCGGCTTATCGACAAGATTACGACCATGGCCAATCAAAACCAAACATGCCTAAAAGACTTGCAAAGTTTGGTTGGTGTCATGAACTTCGCAAGTTTTGTGATACCACAAGGAAGACTACATTTTCGGAATCTCCTGCTGCTTCTAAATTCCCGGTTAGACATGCCTGCTTGCCAAACATTTCCGCTACTGAAGGAGACATACAAAGAATTGGAATGGTGGTTTCAAAATTGCCGCCAATCCTCGCCGATGCACTTCGCACCACCATCCCATTATCTAACTACGGATGCGTCCGATGTAGCCTGGGGTGCCCAGTTGGATGGGCAACCGATGTCGGGAATATGGACAGTTCACGAAAGGACCTTACATTGCAATGCAAAGGAAATGATTGCCATCTTGAGAGTTCTTCAAACGCACGGTCAACTTTTAAGCAATTCAACTGTACTAGTTCAATGCGACAATCGGGCAGTCGTTGCCTATCTGAGAAACGAGGGTGGCACCCAGTCCATTCTCCTATTAGATCTAACTGTCAAAATATTCGAACACTTGGACAAACATCGAATCTATCTGATGGCCTATTACATCCCCGGCAAGTACAACAGCCACGCAGACAGTCTGTCACGACACAAGGTTCCGCCAGAATTGCATCTGAAGCCCAGGTGCACGGAAATAATTTTCAGAAAGTTTGGAACACCGATTATCGACCTATTCGCATCCGAGAGAGCTCACGTTGTACAGAATTATGTGTCATTAGATCTGAGCGATGCTCAGGCTCTTTATCACAACGCCTTTTCCCGAACATGGAATTATCCACCAGCGTGGGTCTTTCCTCCTCCGTACCTGATCCCGAAGGTTCTGTCTCACCTCAACTCTGCGACCGGAGTCTACCTAATGGTAGTACCCAAGTGGGATCGTGTTTTCTGGCGTCCAGATCTGAAAGCTCGGGCAACAGCAGCCCCATTCACGCTTCACAATGTGGATCGCAACCTAATCCATCTGGCAACCGGATTACCGCCGCCACGCTCGCAGGAAATGATTCTGGAGGTATGGAGAGTTGGGGGTGGTCAGGGAGTTTAACAGACTGGAATGAACCCCAACTTGAACTTTTGAGAGCCGCCTGGCGACCATCTACCCGTAAGGTATATAAATTGGCATGGAACAGGTGGCTCACTTGGTCAAGGAAAAATGGTACTAATGCTACACAACCTACTGGCTCAGTTTTGGATAGATTTTTAGCTGACTTACATCTTGTTCATAAACTTTCTTACAGTACGGTTTTGTTACACAAATCTGTGGTTGCTACGTTATGCAACGTAGAGATCGCTGGGCATCTAAGTTCACATGTACTAGTAAAACAGGTTCTGAAATCAATATGCTTAAAAAAGCCAATAAGCGCTCAAAAACCACCCACTTGGGATGTTGATGTTTTAGCAAAATTTTTAGAAAACAGAATCGTTAATGAAAATAGTCCTTTTGACATTTGTAGACATACAGCTACGTTGTTATTGTTATTTTCGGGTAGACGAGTACACGACTTGACTCTGTTAACGGTGGACCCCGACCATTTTGTTGAACATAACGACGGTATTGTATTATGGCCTATTTTTGGTTCAAAAACCGATAATGCTAATTACAGGCAGTCTGGTTGGAAATTAAATTAGTAATGATAACACCAAAAATCTAAATCCCGTCGTTTGGGTAAAACGCACGATCTCTGTTATGGATCATAGACGTAAATTATCTAAATGTAATAATCTATTTGTTAATTTAAGAGGTCAGACTAGAGCCGCCTCGCGTACTGTGATTGCAGGGTGGGTTAAGTCTGTACTAACAGACGCTGGTATAATTACATCACCTGGAAGCCTGCGCTCCGCCGTGAGCTCAAAGAATTGGGCGAACAATTGCCCTATGGATGAGATTTTGGCAAGAGGAAATTGGCGATCTAGTAATACCTTTGCGCAGTTTTATAGACGTGAATTGATGCCAGCCTCTGCTAGTAACAGCATCACTAAATTATTTGATTATATTCGATAAATATAATTGAAATAATCATTTTAATCATAATGTAACTAAACAATTGATTTGACCTATTTCTCAACAACTTTTTTTTGGACTGTTTGAAATTGTCTGATTTAGATTGAGAAAATGATTTTGGTCAGTTGCTATCTCTCTCAATTATGCCTACCAGTATATTATATATACATTTGTAATACAATCTAGTTTCTTTTTTTTTTTTAATATACACCTTCGGTTTTTCAGCCAAGTTTGTCATTCCAAATTAGTATCCTAACTACAGTTCTATCCACCTATTATATTGAATTATGACATACTTTTAAAGTAACCGATGGATCCTTTTACTGAAGTCTTTCACATTGGCGTCCCCCACCAGGCGATAACAAACAAGTCTCAAACTTGTAAGCTTAAAATAATGGTCAAGATTTAATAGCAGCGTTTTACCTTACAATAAAACGCATATTAAATACTTACCTTATTTGAAGCTTACATACAACGCCTGCCTGGTGTTTTCGACACAATGCCGTAAGATCGCCCCTGAGCTCCGCAGCTCGGATCGCTACCTGGTGGGGGTGGTGCGTGAGAGAGATAGATGTAGAGGGGTAGACAGAGAAGAAAGATGTTGGCGGAAACCGGAAGGGTCTATCTCAAACTTGTAAGCTTCAAATAAGGTAAGTATTTAATATGCGTTTTATTGTAAGGTAAAACGCTGCTATTTTTCCGTTAAGTATTGAACATTTATAGTTCCGGTTTTGATTTGACTCAAAACTGAATCTGTGGTGGGTATCGCTACAGTGAATTATTCATTCGCCAGGTACCGAGCGAGGAAGTCGTACTGACAAATAAAGTGCAATATACAAGAGTTAAAATTAAAGTTGTAATTAAAGTTTGGCACGTGCATAGTGAAGAGTACTTATTATGGAAAAGGCTTTAATAGTTTGGGTTGGAACGTCAATGAGGTAGTCAATACGTAAGTTCATTACTTTCGTCTTGGCTGCACTAATAATACCACTAGCATTACAGTTGCCCATCGCCATCAGTAACCACCTACCGTCAAACGATCTGCTCGCTCGTCTGTCGGGTATTGAGATAAAAACACTACGTGTTGTTAAAAGTGAACCTGCTTTAATGTAGGTAGCAATCACTGGAGTAGATTCAAAGACTTCTTCAACTTATAAAAAAATACCCTAGTTCTGACTAAAGTTGGCTATATTATGTTTTGAATGGAAATTTTAATATTCAGAAATCGAGTCGAAAAATTCGAGCGCTCCTCAGCTATTTTATCGGCGTGCGCTGAGCAAATAGTTGGACAGATTTTAAATAATGTAAGTACTAATCTCAAAGATATTAAAGTCACTAAGGATTACTTATTCTGAGCTGAAGCGAAATTACTTAACTAATGAAAATTGGCATCTATTAACAAACTACTCTATCATATTCAACGGTTTTATTTCGGTAAGTCAACAATAGAGGAACATTGTGAATAAAACGACAAACTTGCAAAGTGACTTGCACTCGTCGATGTAGCAAACTCCATCCCTCTCTATTCTTAGGCAGCTTCTTCATTTTTCTGTACATCTTTACGATTGCCTTTTCTTTCAATTGGTTCGTAAGCTTTCTTCTTAGTCATCCTCTTTTCCTTAATTTTTTTCTTCTATTTAATTTATATTATTTTCTTTTCTATAATATATTACGTGAAAATATATACTTAAATTTGTTATGAATAACATCAAGAAATATGGTTTCAGGCCGAGCCATAACCCGCTAGCGAAGTGTAGCTAAAATAAAATATTTTCAACCCGAGACATGTTTTCGGAAATACGTCAAAAATAGGTAATCGTAACAAAACTTTCAAATCTATTTAATCTTAAGATAAAAGTAGGTACATATCTATGTTCTGAATTAATTATTTTTTTACCATCTATAGCAATAATTTGTTCTCTTTTTCCTCCGTTCTCATTAATTCCCTTCGTTGTAGCGTGATTAAAATAAAAATATCAAAGTGCAATTTATAAATGTAACACAGGTTTGTTAAGAAAACCTAAGCGCTTAATTATATTATGATATTTATTAATATTAATAAATATCATAATATTTATGGCTTTACTAAATAATGATTTAATGAAAATATAATATTTTTATCGTTATAAAAGTCTGTTCTAATGTGGCTAGATACATCAGATAGATATCTCAATTAGATATCAGTGTACTATGGCGGCTAAACGTTGACCGTGATAGACTATACAGTGAAATAAAATTAGATCTAAAACTGGTCAACTGCGCACATTGAAGTGTGAGATGTGATATGGGATTTATTTGATTAGCAAAAGAAAATGAGGTCACGTTTTATAGAGTCACTAACATTGCAATACTGCCAATAGTCTTCAAATAAAATATGTGTCCTACAGACATATGCGGCACGGACGTGACAAAACAATAATTTTGTTTTTAATATTCGGCTACAGAACCATAAAGACAGACGACGACGACCTTATAGCCAAGTAGGTAGTGACCCTGTCTGCGAACGGGTCTCGGGTTCGATGCTCGGCCGAGACAGAAATTTATGTGACGAATAATAATTTACTATCGGATCATGGGTGTTTGAAATGTTACAGTTGTGTATATGGGCAAGGTAGACTACCTTAAACTTACTTACTTTACCGTAGATTACCTTAAGGTAGACTACCTTGCCCATATACACAACTGTAACATTTCAAACACCCATGATCCGATAGTAAATTATTATTCGTCACATAAATTTCTGTCTCGGCCGAGCATCGAACCCGAGACCCGTTCGCAGACAGGGTCACTACCTACTTGGCTATAGGGTCGTCGTCGTCTGTCTTTATGGTTCTGTAGCCGAATATTAAAAACAAAATTATTGTTTTGTCACGTCCGTGCCGCATATGTCTGTAGGACACTATATATTATATTTACTTATATATTATTTTTATAATTTATTTACTATATTTACTTACTACATTTATTTACTACACTATATTTACTTATATATTAATAGGTTAATATTAATGAATTTTATATGTGTTTAAAAATAATTCTAATTTATTAAAAGCTAAATCGATTGTGAATTGTTTTGAGTGTTCAGAGTGGTGTGAGGAGGGTCTATTGATGGGGTGGTTTGTCACTTAGTGTTTAAGTCTGCACGGTATTAGAATCATCACTCACTCTCATTCTAACTGTTGTATAAGCTGTTAAAATAATTGTAGATAAAGAGCAGCTTCGCCCACTTTGTAACCTTCGCTTTGAAAGGACGTATTTGATGAATGAAAGTGGAATTGTGTTTTGTGCTGTGACACTTAATAAAGTGAAATGTATAATTTGCTACTGATTTTGTTTCTTCGACGATGGAACCCTCGCGACCACGCGCCGAGATGTACGTCCATGCCACTTGCAACACGGGGAATCCTAGAACGGGAATAATAGTTTGTGACCATAATTATATTATTTTTATTAAAAATAAGGCGGTCAAATATTGCCTACCTAAATTGACTGATTAATAGTACGGATGCGACCAAAATTTATTATTATTACAGATATAACATCGTCAAAGTCGAACTGTAGAAGAGATACAATAATATGATATTCATTAAATTTAATTAATAATATCATTTAGCGAATGCCGCACAGTGAACAAGACAAATAATTTTCACTCGTATAGGGTTGTTGCTGGTATTGGAATAAAATACATTTCTTTTTTCGTTTTTTTACGTAAGTAGCTGACAAAAAAGCACAGGAGTCATAACGTTAACTGGTTATCGGCGTCCATAGACATTGGTAATATTAAAGGCATTACTTATGTGTTGAAGAAAAAAGTTTAAAGTTTTATTTTCTCTTGAAATTTTGTGCAACAATAAAGTGGGAAAGCGTTAGGAATCCCTACCACGTCAATGCCATGGAGTCCGATAACAACTTGTGTAAAATCGGATCGGATCGTGCATCATGCCTGGACTGGAATATAGCATTGAGTGCTCCCCGTCAAAAAAAATTGCTATTGACATGCTGCTATTCATTAACATTTTATGCATCTATACGTACGTTTTTACAATGAAGTTACCAAGTTGGTATCTCATTCCACTATTTTAATTTTAAAGTACCGTGTGAAAGCAAAGCCTGTTGGTAAAAGATATTATAATACAGACGAATGCGTCAATTACAAGGACCCCTGAAAATAATAAAACTTACTATGTGATTGTTATCTGTTGGTTTCAAAGAAGTATTAAGGAGTTTCTATATTTTTCTCTTCAATGATAAAGCACCTTTTTTAATGTACTTATTAACAAACTAAAGTATTTACTTCAGTTAAATTTGAATATAGCAGCAGTTGCAAGCGTAAATTTACTTTTTATTCGTGCCAACCCTGAAATTTAATATAGATATATTACATGTGTATAAGAGACGGCAACCATATCCCAAGGTACTTTGCAAGTGTGCATGAAGTTTGAACTGTGTACACGGAGATATAAACTCCCCTTTGTAGTTTCAAAGCAAATGTTCCTAGTTGCAAACTTGCGTGTGGTTTCTAGCTGAATCAATTAAGACGACATTAAGAACTTCAATGATAGGTTCGAGCAAGAAACTTCCGTGCGACATGAAACTTTTTAATGTTCCATACATCCAATGAAAGAACGGTCCCGACAAAAGTTTGATGATTTAAGTTGTGAACGTCTTAAATTGTAGACTTCAGTGATATCTAACTTCCGATACGTCCGATTTTGGAAAATGATAACATTATAATACTAACAGGTCGCATAGACTATATTCGAATTAAACACACACACACATATATACCTTTATAATGGTAAATATACGTTTGAAATGGTAAAATAATTTTTCAAATAGGTGCCGTCGTTACTCTCCGCATGTATAAAAACTCACAAATTTCGCACTCCCTCTTCATAACATTAGCATTGCAAGTAGAATTAATTTAAATGACAAGAAATGAAAAAGCCTAAAGATGTGCCGCTGGCGAGATGTGATGGTGATTTTGCGACCGCCTCCTTAACATTGTGCGATTAATTTAAATGATTCGATGTGATCACAGGAAGAGGCTATGTCGCAACAAATAACATTTCAATTGAATAAAGTTCAGAGTCTCTTTGAAGAAGTCTTCATTAATTTATCTCGCAGCAATGAAAGGACTGCTCTGTACATTATACATAATTAAAGTAGGACCGTACCTTGCTTCATTGATGTCGTGTTTGTTTACGTCAGTTTTGTCATAGACGATGAATGAGAGACGCAGTCATTATATGTTTCTTAGGTAGATTGTAATTAACTGGGATTAAAGTAAACAGAATGGTGACTGTCACACAAAAACCTTTTTGTCCTACCATTATCATTCAACGACCCCATAGCCCAGTTGGTAGTGATAGTGACCCTGCCTGTCGAGCGAAGGTTCCCGGGTTCGATTCTCGGTCAGGGCAGATATTTATGTGACACATAAATTTTAGTTCTCAGGTCATGGGTGTTTGTGATTTCATATTTGTGTATGTCCATGTGTATGTGCCGCAACACAGGGAGTCCTAGTTCGGGGGTGTGAGTGTGTAAACGTTTCAAACGTTTATATCTTCTACTGTTGCTCTCCGACATGGTCGATCACATCTTAGTATAGAGGGTTTTTAATGCCAAAAGTAGACAAACCAAATGCGCTAGCGAACAGAGAGCCGTCCAGTCCAGTACGTATCATCGAAATCATTACCGGAGCGTTACCATCAAAGAGGAAAGCGAATAATGAGTATTTAAGCCGCGGGTAGAGCTTAACGCATTATGCCCGAGGTGACGATGGTACATTTAATTTTATTTTCAGAAGGTAAGTTTCGGAACGATGCTATCCTGGGAATGTTTTGTTATTTAATTGAAGGAAAAAAAGAACGCTGGAGGTTATCCTGAATTGTTTTACGGTAATAATTAATTGCGTTTCCTCCTTATTATACTAAGCGAATGACTTGAGTTTTGGAAGCGGTATACGATTTTTTCTTACTGGTGATTTTCCTTTTTGAGAGTTTATTGTTTTTTCTAATTATTGTGCTGATGACGGAGATGACGTGTCCGTCGATTGAGAACCTGGCTAGAGCGTTGCGAGCGCAAGTGACTGGAAAACCCAAATTTCAGACTAAATTATATACAGCGATAATTGTATAAAGTATTGTAACGATTTTGTTTAAATAATAACTAATAATTGACCCTGTGTGACAAATTTCATTTGGCTGTTTTATAAAAACAACCCATACATACGTTAAAATATATCCAATGTACTCATGTGGCCGATTTTTAGTTTTATTATTAGTATATAAAACTCTATATGAGTATATTCGAGCAGGGGCCTCGCTCCCGAAAACGTTTTGTTTTTGTTTTTGTTTCTGATTCGAACTTGATCTAAAGTTTGTACCCCCGAACCAAATCGAATCGATTATCAAGATCGACTTACGATCGAAAGTTATCAGCATCGTCAAGTGCGAGATGATATCTATGTATCTAATATATATCATACATATGAATATTAAAAATATGCTAAATTTAATAGCTTTCTTTAAAAAACCTTGTATTTACTATTTGTTCATATGAATTTTGATAGAGAAGTGAATTTAAATTGTGTTTCCATTTGACAAAAGCAATTGAAATCGTTTTAATTTCATCTGTATCTTGACAACTACTATTAACTGATCTGTAATTATGAATCTATCATATTATTTGGACAATATATTTGGCGGCAAGTTTTAAAAACGCGTTGGTGTGTATGTTTTTTGTGTGTTTGTAAGATAAACTACAAACAATTTGATTATTATTTAGTATAACGATGCATTATTTCTGAACTGAACTCCACGACGTCGTGGAATATATTGAAATATTCACTTATATCATATACTTTCTTTTGATGTGTTCCTTTCTTCAAGTGATTGAGGAAATCTTATATATTCCCTTAAAGAATTGGACACAGACTGCTAAAACATGACTGTACCACATGCTCTGCCCCCTATTCTCTGGTAGCTTCCATTAGCAAAGAATGTAGTGTTATCAAGATAAAAAAATGAATCTGAAAAATACAATTATACAGTTTGACACTGTACACTATTTGACAATGAAAGTCACAAATTAGTTGTTATTTTCACAAAATATGGGTTTTACCTTGCATTTCATAAAAATATCAATTCGTCGTGTAGGTCTCTTTATGATAGGGGAAAACTCATCACTAATACGTCGTACCTATAATTCTTTGGACTAACGATAATTCCTCTAGAATTCTTTACTAGCCACTGCAAGTGTCCGAGAGTTATACCGACGCATTCTAAGAAGTTTCTCCTTTGTCGAATGTCTATACAAAAACAAAATTAAATAATGATGTAAGGCGAACCATACTTTGCAAAAATCAATGCAAAATGCAAAACTCGAAGCAAACAAAGAAACTTTTTCGTTACCGTGAATTTTGACATTTGATTTCGATGTTGCTCGATTTGATTGACGATTGTCAGAAAGTATGGGAGTACGCTTTCTTCGATGTTTATTCGATTCGAACGATTTTTAATTCCAATTTGAATCACCATTCGATCATGCGCCAGTGTAGACATTGAAGAGTGCGAAAAGTACATATGATCGAAATCAACTCGATTGATTTAGAACTCGAAATCGTCGGGAGTAAGGCTGCAGGACTCCAGACAGGGGACTGAGGAAGGGATAAATAGGCTGCAGCTAACTGGTCCCCAAGTACAAATAGTATAATAATGCCATCTAGCGTTCATCTTGAGTGTCATTTGAAAATCATTGACTTTGTAAATCGACGTATCAGCGTTTACTTCTAATTCAAAATTGTAATCATAGATGGCGTGCGTCACAAATACATACTTTCTTATTATTTCCATTATAATAATTGCAGTTACTTGGTAAATTTAATATGCTCACGGAAATATTTAGAAGAACGCAAAAAATGTAGAATAACATAAAATATTTTCTTATTTCGTACGGGTCGCATATATACATATTGCTCTCTTTGCTTATCGTAAATTATCGAGTAGATCGATCCAGCTTTGCTCGTTCGGACCGAAATTGGGATGACGATGCTTGGAGAAAAGTACTATATACTGATGTCAATATTCTGTCTAAAATCAGAAGCTGGAAGATGATGGATGGAAGAGTCAAAGTATGCAGACGACCTGGAAAAAGATACGCACAGTGTAACATTGTTGGAGGGTCAGTAATGATATCGTATGGGTTGGTATTTGTTTAGGAACACGCACGGAGCTACACATCGTAGAAAACAAGTCTCCGACTGCAACAAGATACTTAACAGATATTTTAGAGCATATTGTGATGCCTTTTTTATCATTCATCGAGGATAATTTTTTTTTAGTGGATGACACAACGTCGTCCTTACACTACGACGGTAGTTTCGGAGTATCTACAGAGGTGGGAATCCATGTTATGGGGTGGCTAGCACGCTAACTAGACTCAACATAGAACATATAGTAGACCGACAGAACATGTTTGGGTGAATCTGGGAAAACTGATTTAACAAAGCAACTCAGCACCAGCTAACATAAGGAACCTAGAACTACATCGGTTAAAGTATGGAACCGAATGCTAAAAAGTTTCATTGACAATGCAACAAAAAGTGAAGCATACTTTTGTTAAAAGGATGCAAGCAGTTTTGACAGTAATAGGAGGCAATACTAAATACTGATTGCATCGCCCATTTTGGAAAAGAAACAGAATTAAGGTAGTGAGCTTACTGCGTTTCATTTGTTTTTTTTTTTTATCTCGATAAGTCTTATTTTATGTTCGATAATGTTAGTTTAATTCATTTATTCTACTCAACAAATTTTAATAGCTTATATTGTATAAATTTCACATTAATGTATTCACATAAATTTTGGCGATCCTTTAAATATATATGTTATCTACAGTTCGTGATCTATTAGATAACATTCATCAATCATATGTAAGTACAAAATTTGTACACGTAAGTAAAAACGTGGGACTTGGAACGGGAAAACGCAGACGAGAATGTGTGTTGAAGAAAAATAAAATTCAACATAAATGATGGCAACATTAATATATATTTTACTACACACAAATACTTAAGATGTGTATACTCATTATATCAATTATTGGACTCAGTATTATGGAGCATCGGCGTCGTCTGACGTAACTCGGCTTTACCCGTATCATCGTAAAAATTAGGCCGGATTGGGGCGGCCTAGAATATTCCCGCCTAACCCCATCCTGGCAGAACGGGGTGTCGTAAGAGGCAATAGAAGCCGGACTGCTTCGTGGTAACAACAGCCAACATATGTTATCAGAAGGGTAGAAGAATACTACTGTTTGTGTTCTGATCGGAATGTTTTAGTAGATATGTATATCGCCGTACCGTTGGCTCTTGTTGACTTGCGTATATATGTCTCGCTTGATTGATTCTGCCATTCATTATTCTGGGACGTTCATTGTGAAGACGCACGATTTTCTTCGGCTCAGCTTGGCTGCGTGATGTCTGCGTGATATTTCACTGAAGCAAGTTGCTGAAGTTCTGAAGATTACGACTGGAGATTCCAATATGCTGAAGTATTTAAAATTATGGCTGGATCTGAATAGAAAAATACTATCCTGTACGACATCCTGTAAAAATACGACAAACATCGATCTTCCTTGTTCTACGACGGACCTTAAATTTCCTGTTCGAAATAACTATTAAAAATGTTAGGTATTGTACTTATTTGTCCCATAATGACAATTATTAAATTTATCTGGTATAGGTAATCGATATGTTGGCAAGTGTTACATTCGTTATTTTTGTATCATTCGGTCAATTCATTTACATCATTCGTTCATTAATGAATCCAACTCGTTGACAGATCTGCCGGCGGGTGTCAATTCGTTCTTGGTTTTCGAGTATTAACAGTGTTTAAGAAAGTTATTGTGATGAATATTGCAGACCTAGTGAAGAACCATCTATGTTTTTCTTTGAATTCCTTCTGAGTGTTATAGTAGGTACGTTGGTGCGATATGTGGCAATTATGTTAGGTAAAAGAAAGTTAACTTTTAATGTCACTAAAAAGTTTTTATAGCATCTTAAACCTAGTTGTGTTCCATGCATTAGTCACAGTTTGAGCTATGAGGTAAACAACGCCCGCTTCGTTCATACGTGCTCACAAATATACCCGCACGTAGCTTGTAAATGTATTGAAGCTAACATTCACTTTTTGATAACATAGCTGTTGGCGGTTAAAGTTATGCCAAATGGCTGCATCGACATTTGGAATATTGTGAATATCCCAAGACAAAGTTTGGGGTTGAGAGGCTTCACTTATTCTCGAGTTCAAACTCACCTTCCCTGGTAGTGGCGCTTAACTCTGGACTAAACTTTCGGAGGTCGGTATTGTGATGATAAACGAACACCGTCTCACCAATACTCTCTTTTATCCGCACACCTAGACACTTGAATACTTCAACACTTATTAATATGTACAATCGCTCAGTCACCCACCACTGGCGCACAGCAGCGAATCAGGGGACAACCTCTCGGGCCCAATGCTCAACAATAACTGACTGTCGACACGTTAATACTTTTAACATCGGTTCCGTTGACTCAAACGCCATCTTCATTTAAACATAACTTTAGTCAAATCAGATACCCTTTACGTAATTTACTTTAAAATTGTTAGGAAATATTAACAAATATTGACTTAATTCTGAAAAACATGACAGTACTGACGGTACATACTGGTTAGCTTTGCTTGTCTGTTGGCAACCAACATTTATTGTTTTTCTTTTATTATATGACAAGCTGTCATTAAGAACATATTATTTTTAAAATATTGAAAAATGATGGTGTAAATGAGAGTTAGAGAATTGACTCCGAATAATACAGTTAAGTGTTCAAAATCTTCCTTGTTGAGTTTATTTTCACTGCCTACGAATCCAGTCCTATTCTAATACAGTTCTGCTTAATAAATATTTTAAATAATAAATAATTAATAAATATTTCAATATTTGTTTTGGGCAGCCGCCATCATGCAATATTGGAGAGCTAATCGGCAACTACGAGTATGTTAACTGCTTTTCGCGTTGCCAAATTCAATGTAAAAAGTACCTAAGGACTAACATTTTATTGCTTAAATTCATGTTTCATATTTCAGCGTTGGTAACTTCCGCTATAAAGCTTAAAATAATATTTGATGGAACAGCGATAAGCGTACAATTTCCGATAGAGGGCGTTTTACGCGTTGTAACAAACATTCCTTAATACTTTCACATTTATGTGTTACTTCGTAATTTCAAGGCTCACAAACTTCATCTAGTTCGATAGTAGAACCGAATGTTTCGAAAAAACTATATATTATGATCGCAAGTTCTTTTCAAGGTTACGCTGTAAACGATGAACAAGGAATTATATAGTAGGTATAAGTATTATGAGGTATATAGTGAAGTACTTTTTTAAATACAATCACTTTTAATTATCCGTTTTCCTAGTAACTACTGGTAGGAAATACGAAATTAATTTTTGCAAACAATAATATAAATTCTGTATCGCGTACTCACATGTATTTTTACAGATTATCTGATGCACTTATATGGATCATGGTCACGGCGAGTCTCGCTGTATTTTTGGGTCGAAATATCGGTAAAAAATACAAATATCGTTAGTGCCCGCTATAGTTAAAAACTATTCTGTAATTTACAGATGAAAGCAAAGTAGATTATGAAACCCGATACATATAATTCTTAATTTTCTATACTTTTCGTCTCGTATGTCTTATAGGTAGATAGTCCTGTGATCTTATAAGGTAAAAAAGGTTTACTTTTTCATTGAGTATACGAAATTGTTAAAAATATCAATATCATACGAGTTCGATACCACAATACGTTCATCTATAAAACCATTTAGAAAGCTCACAGAGAGTTCCATTCGCGCATCGCAATACAGTTTCGTCAATCAAGGGATTGCCAAATGAATATATCCCGGCATTTATCAGATCGCTGGCTGACGGCCGATGGCGCGGCTGGAGCGATGAATACGTATTCACTGATCTGTACGAGTATCTCGTGTATCCGATAATGGGGAGGTAATTAATGTAATCATCAGTTTATTGAACACACCATGTACTCATCGTAATTCAAATAATAATGCTGTAAACATTGAGAAATAAAACCCGTTAAATGTGAAGCCGATTCGTGCGGTGCCATTGATTTGTTTGTATAAATGTATTCAGGAACATGTTAAATTTCGAATTGAAATTTGAGGATTTAGAATTTTCATTTATTTATTTATGACTCTGAATAGAAACATTTTACAACTTTATTAACAATATCAGGTTACTTTGCGGAAATGTGAATCTATTAAATAAGTATTCATCCTCTTTGGAACAATCCGGGACCACAATGGACAGTGGCGAGAATAAAGTATTGGCTAAATATTGAAAAAAAAAAACATAATTTAGATTTAAAAATAGGAACATTGCAATTTAAAACTTCCCTTCACGTTAAATTGCAACATTGTTTCGTTTATAAAAGGATAGTTTGCGTGATTTTTTGACGATTTCAAATGTCGCTTGAAACGGTAGATATTTTTAAAAGGCTTCAATTTGTAGTTTTGGTCGAAGGCCTTTCTGCAGTTATCGCATGTTAGCGGTGTAACGAATTTAAGCTCAGCCGATAACTTTGAGGGAAGAAGATTAGTAGTCGCTCTTTGACGAATGTTGATATCGAAGTAGCATCGATACCCTATGAAATTACTACCAAATTCTTTCCAAAAGTATTTACTATGAATATGAAGCTAGTTAATTTCTTCGCTCCAAATGAGGTTCCATGGACAGCATACTGGTCAAACATTGGGGTCACTCTCCTTATAGCCATGATTTATATCAATGTCACTTCATATTATTTCTGAAAAACAACAACTCAGAGGGATATAGTTCTAGTTCTCATCGGCGAAATATGTTCTACCAGCGTTAAAACTGGCTCTAGGAGAGGCGTCTGACTGCAATTGCTTATTTCAGTTTTTTTTTTGATTAGATCCAAGAAGCTGTATAAATATTAATGGCCAATTTTTTGAAAAGATTTAGTCATAAAAATTGCGATCCTAATACTTTATTTTTAATCGACTTCAAAAAAGGAAGAGGTTCTCAATTACGTTTTTTTATGTTTTTACATTTATACACTCACTACAATTCCCTGTGTTGTGGGTGACATGGACATACACAAATATGACATTACAAACACTCATGACCCGAGAACAAATATTTATGTGTTACATAAATGTCTGCCCCGGCCGGGTATCGAACCCAGAACCCGTCGCTCGGCAGGTAAGGTCACTACCAACTGGGCTATGAGGTCGTCAAGTCAATTCGTTTGTATTTTTTATATTTAATACCTGAGAACTTTGTAATTAATTAACAGATTTGGAAAATTCCTTTTTTGTTTGAGAGGGTCCCCTTCCGTTTGAACCCACTTAAATTTTAAGGAAAAATGCCACCCCTAAGGGTGACAAATAGAGTTTGAAACCAAGAAATTCACCTGCTTAAAATGGAATGGATTTTTTTGTTAAAATAGTTACTTTTTTATTTTCACAAAACTTTCGGAATGTCCCACTTAGCTACGTACTAATATTTAAATATTTTTAATTCGAAGACAATCGCGTGTGGTCAACAAACCGACGAAGAGATAGTCATCTTATTTCCGTTTATTCACTGGATCCGTGCTGCGAATTTTTTATCGCCTATGGACATCAGTGATACCAAACGCATCAACGACGAGTTGCCGATCAAAAACGAAGCGAGAGACACACTGGTATTAAACAATTTACGATCGATTTAAAACTGTGGTAGCTGGGTAGATGGGCAAAATATCCGACCATCATGAAAGTACCGTCGGTATGAAACTGGGCGGTGCAGAGCTCAGCGACCTCCAACCTCCTCTTCCGTTGTGCAAGATGCACCACGAGCAGGGGAGGTTGACAGTACAAGTGTTATTTTACTGCATCATTATTCGATACAGATGCTTTGTTTTTCGCTTATATCCTTGGTTTTGTAGATCTCCATATCTACGGTGCTGTTTTTCTGACTCATTGTATACTCATTTATCAGCTATTTAATTTCCGAAAATTAATTATGGAAAGTTCCTTATTGGGTACATTTCAGTTTTGGAACAAAATCTAGTTTAATACCTTACAATACTATTTTATCTGA
Organism: Megathymus violae; assembly: GCA_003671415.1. NCBI lineage: Eukaryota > Metazoa > Arthropoda > Insecta > Lepidoptera > Hesperiidae > Megathymus > Megathymus violae. The sequence goes on along the minus strand of PDGT01000082.1, from coordinate 51,780 downwards.
CCGATTAGGAAGCTATAATTATTATTTTTGGAATAATATTCATGTGTACAATATTGTTCTTCGAATTACGGCGAGTGAAACCAGGCCGTCACTATTATACGAGATTCAAATCACTGAGCGCACGCTTTTAACTAATCAGCGGCTTGTTTAGTATAAGCCAACCGTACACCTGAAGGCCTGCCAGTGGTCGCTATCCATTACTTCGAAAGCATTTGGCTAATTGATCGGCGACACGCGCACGTTCGATGTCATTGTAACGACATGGTACAGTCGGAATTTGTTGAGTCTGATCATTATTTGCAGCTAATTATCGCTTATATTATAGGGTGTTAAAATGTAAAGTATAAACCACACAGAGATTCGAGTAATGATTAGAACTCCTGGTCCATTACTATACTTTCGCCGTAGTCTTGGTGTATACATATATGACGGACAAGTTACCTTCGCAGTGTTTTTAGAAGTGTGACATCAGCATCGCTCGCATCGAAGCAGTTCACCGACATCGTAACTTTTTAAATCTTCCATTCAATCCTGACCACGCCCTGGTGAATGTAAATATTAACACGTTCACCAAGATTAGTTTGCTTTAGTTTAAATTTATAGGTAATAAAGCTATAAGAGAGAATGCATCTATTTCCCTAGTTAAATAAGTGTATTCCCAAGAAATATGAACTAAATTATTTTTAACATAACACAATAATGACTTCGCCAAAACCAAAAGCCAAATGAATGTACGAGAAAAACACGAAGTTCTTACTCTTTGTAAGAAGCAAGAATTCAAGTTGTGTTGTCACGGCTGGTTGAGCAGGAATACGCCATATTTTTTAAAAAATAGTATGGATCCGTCGCCTTACGACTCGCGCTTGACGCACTTTCATCGCTTCTTGGAATCAACACAATAACGGTAAGCTTCTTACTACGCACTCGTTAATTACAGTTTCTTGAGTGAAGTAGTCGATGCGTGAGTCGCCCCGCGTGTGATCAACTTTTTTACCTATTATTGCTGTTCCTACCGCTTCGTTGGACGTGAAGTCGAGATTTCTGTTTCATACTCATAAAAATTATTCAAGGGCATCATGATGGTTCAGATGCCATATTTCCGTATCATCAGATCTAAAAAGTGAGATTTCGCGTATACAATGGCAATGTATCTGTTTGATATTCATACAATTAAGTCATAGCTGGTAGTTCTTCTGTAATAAGGAAACGTAATAAAACTCGATCTAATTTTGGTTTCAATTTTAATCATAGATTTAAAAATATGTCGGTACTGACAATACCTCGACCGTCAATTTCGTCTGTCATTTTATGGGCGTACTTTGGGTGTGGTGCAAATTAAGGATTATCATTCGTTAAACACTTTATTTCATTAGAGATGTAGACAAACACAGTGAAGGAAACAGAGGGACAGTATCATGTTGATGTCTCAGCGAGAGTCAAACTAAGACTGTTCGCTGGTCCAGCCCGCTCGAGCGAGCAACGCTACGTCTAGGCAGTACCAGCGCGCCTTCAGTTTCACATCAATGTACTGGATGCAACAAATATAACACAGCACGTACTCTTAGATCTACTAAAGATTATAACACTTTGTTTTGAAGTATGTGCAACGATTAAAATTTCAATTTCCAATGTATTTTGTGCGTTTCATAAGAATAAATACATATACATTTCCTCTTGAGAAAGTTTACAATAAACTGTGTACACCTTCATGAGATAGTGTTTTTTTCTTCTTCCATCGCCTTTTATATTGTTATTTAATTCTGGGCAGTGTTCAAAGTTTCAACTGTACCTTTTTCGTTGAAAATCAACTAATAATAATAATATATCATATTTGAAAGAGAGCGATATAAAACCCGATAGCTGGAAGCTTCCTTGTTCACCGTGGAAACGTCTTTATAATGAGAAAATGCTGGCAGCATCTTCCTCATTATATACATGCGTTTTAATTAATATTTTAATAAAAAAAAAATACCTAAATATTAATTTAAATGTTTATTTCAATATAAATTTCCATCCGATCAAACACAAGAAAGGGAGTTAATCAAAACATGGTTGAAATGGTCAATAAAATCAGATCTATTATTATTTTTTTAATGTTAAAAGCCGACATACGAGCAGACGAGCCACCTGATAGTAAGTGGCCACCGTCGCCCATGCACATCAACTACACCAAAGGTATCACTGATGCGGGGTCGGCCAGGAAATGAGAAGAAGATAAGAAAGAAAGAATGTACTGGCTCTTAAGCCCCCAGCCGGAACACGACGAGTCGTTTGGCGGCTGACTCAAGCAGACCCTCCTGGTAGCTAGCCAGGTAGGCTTCACGGAAAGACGATAATACCACTAATAATATTAATAATAATAGCGATAATACAATCTTTACGCAAAGCCCTATTGGGGGAGTATTCAAGAACGCCCCAATACGGCCAGATTATGATTATGTGTAACAATTATTTGTTAATTATAATTGGATAACTAAACAGCTCATTTTGAGGTTTCCAAGGGTAGTTAGTACAATTTAGCTTCATTAGTAGTTCTCCGCGTCGTGCGGCGGTTTGGTTCGTTACTAGCGGTGATACAATTAAATGTATTAAAGACAAACTTTGGAATAGTTGTGAACGAAGCCAATGGAAGGATTTAGAGGGGGAAGGGACTAACTAACAACACACATTGTGTAAATTAGGATACTGATTACCTTGAAATTTATACTAATTTAGCAAACTGGGTGCGTGCTGCGAACGAAATAATAGAGCTAAATACAAAAATATTCAAGATAACTGATGGCATTAGCATTTGCAGCAATTGAAGTAAGAGGTATTTTTTATTTCCTAATAATGCTATGAAAAACAAAATTATTTCAAACTGTAAGTAATAAGCCCTCGCTCGCTTAAAAAACTTATATTGTATTAGGAATTATTAGTGTATGGATTAAGAGATTGTTTTTTCTTATTTATTTAAATTAGGAATATAGATATTAGACATTTATTGAAAAAATTAATCAAAAATTACTTATTATCCTTTTATGTTATTACTAGCGATACTCTCGACTTTGTTCAGGTTCAACAGTTAATTATTCATACATGTATGCATCCTATGTCCATCTGGAGTAATGTACCCTTTTAAAAATTTTTTTAGCAAAAGATTTTTTCAAGTAGGTGCCGTGGTCCAGAGATTACCATCTGCATACACATAAACTTACAAAATTCACACTCTCTCTTTATAATATTAACTAGGGGTCCGTCTCGACATCGTTCGGGATCAACAATTAATCATTGCATGCATACTTGATGTATAGCCTATGTCCAAATGGAGTAAAGTACCTGAGCAATGGTTAAAAAAATTTTCAAACAGCAGCCGTTCATTTCCATTTCATTTCCAGCCGTTTCATTTCCAACAATTAAGAGCATCCTTTATAATTTTAATAATGACAATTTAAAATAACCCAGGTATCATCGAAATTATGTCCGCCTGAGAGGTAGGAACATATTCTGTCAGGCTGTCAGTGAAACCGGTAAAAATAAAAAATAAAACATGTTATCTGGCGTCTATATCGATAGCAAATCTTACCTACATTCACATTTTCGAAATATAATTTTTATTGGAAATCATATTTTTTGCTCTCGAGAAACAATTTTTTTTATTCATAATACATAAATCGTTGAAATATTTTCAACAACGGCCAGACACCTCCTACAGGTAACGTATAACGCATAACTCTGTACAGAGGAGAAGCATCTGCTGCTGAAATTGTGACAAAATATTCAATTGTAGAATAATTTCACGTGGCCAGGGCTATAAATATCGTGACGTCATCGAGAAAATTCTAATATATTCTCCCCTTGAACTCCGAACAAACAAAACGGGCATCAGTCATAGAAACATAAAAGTCCACGTTTGAATAGAATCCGCCGACTCCACTATTGACCTAAGGCTGCTCGCTCGGTAGCGACGGCGAGTTATTTATCTACTCGGCAATCAGTAAGGTGCATATTGGTCGTACTAAAGTTACTATGCACCTCGCTCAATGTTCTAGTCTAGTGTTGGTCGATGTTTAGTGTTTTGTCGGTAAACTCATTCTAATTTATCACAATCACCCCTGGTCGTCGGCACTGTTCCTTTAATCTTAACCGTCTCTGGCTTTCAAATTAATGTATGCAATACGCTAACGCAAGCCTGTAGCCAGTTCTTGTCACAACAGGGTCAAGAGCAGGCTGGATTGAGCGAGACAGCTGCTTGTGATATTCTATTAGTATTGAAGGTACTTTATATAGAACTTAATTAGTTTTACTAAGCGTAGTGTTCTATTGTACCAGGCGCTCAATGTGAGCAGTTGACTTGAATGAAAGAAAAAGCATTTATTTGTTCTCAATTCTGTGTAGTACATAATCTGCGATTAGAGTCGTAGCAATGCTCCACGTTTCAAGTTGCGGTCTCTGTTTGTCGATGTACTCGATGTTGTGTGAGACGAGGTTCCTTCTGATTTCTTGGTTCATTTTTCTGCGTTCCTAGCAAGCTTGCCACATCGAGACTTATCTGGCAAGGCTTGTCATGTCAAATGACGTCTTATTAAAGCATTCTCATATCCGTATCAATCGTCTGATGTTATGATATTTTAACGATAGTAAAAATAATTTTGCAGGGTGGTACTAGCATTTCAAACGTTTTTGAACTATTGCTATTATCTCAATGTGTATTGCGATGTCAATCACCAACAGGTGGGCTGTCGGGTTGTACATAGGTTGTTGGTATAACAAAAACATCATCCTCATTGCAACGTGTAATTGTCCCACTACTGGCCTGGGTTGGAGCTTTTACAGTGAGAGGGGCTACGGCTAAGTCCGCTACGCTAGCCAAGTGCGTATTAGCCGAACTCACACACCCTTGAGAAGATTATGGAGAACTCTTATGTTAGCAGCTTTGCTCACAATGTTTTCCTTCACCGAAACACGTGATATTTAATTGGTAATGACAAAAATAAGAAATGTGTAGAGGATCCATTTCAAGACTCTCATGCAGGAGACTGACTTTGACACCACAAGACGATCACGGCTTATTAAAGAGAAACCGCAGTTCTGTTACAGGTGCGACCTAAATTACTGCTACTCTTAAGTTCTGAAGATGGAACATCATTTTGAAATCATCGTTAGCTCCAACAAAAAAGTCTACCAAATATAAGTTCAGAATAACATTTTCCTTCCTACGCTACAGACACGGAGAACGTGATATTGTCCGCTCCTTATAATAAACGCCTTACAGAGGCTTTGAGAGATTTACACGGTTCCTTTGCACAGTGCCGCGAAGCCGCCCTGGCAATAATGGAAGACTCCGTGACATGACCATGACACCCGGGACATGAGGTATTTCTGTCACGGAAAAAACTTAGTAAATTTCCGTTTAACAACTCAGTGTTTTAACCAATATTTCGTGAGTGTTTGAATATAACTAAAGGTCATTAAGGCTTACTCACATTGATGCTTCGTTGGATTCATCCGACTAGTTTGGGACTTTTCCAACTAAACAACGAGGTGAATGGGCCGTTAGATACTTTTAGCCACACCTTCATAGCATTTTCTTTCTTCATACCGTTTTTGTATAACAGAACGAACTTAGTACAATCTGTACAGACGTGTGCCCTTACAGCTATGACGTGGGTTCCTTCAAGAAGCGAAGATTGCTTTCTCCTCGTTTTCTGTCGTTGCCGTCCTCGTATTCCTTCTGCTGACGTTACAAATGTCGATAAGCAGTAGTTATCACTTATCACCATCTGCTCGGTCACTGGCCCATAGACCTCAGTAACATAAAAACATCACCAACGCGGTACTTAAGAAGAAGGAACCGGCTCCCCAACCGCAACTGAACCACCTAAATCTAACCCACGAGTGATTTTAGAAGAAAAGTAGTAAGTAAGGTATCTTATGAATCGAACTACCATGCGCGTGTACTAAGTAATATAAAACAGATTGAATATTATAATGACTCCAGCTCTCTATATATATCTAACTATCTATCTGTATATATTGGGTAAATCTACCTTTTATATGGTTAAATAATCTTTCAAATAGACAGGTAACGTGGTTCGCGGTTTTGGAGATTACCCTTCGCGTACACACAGCCCTACACAATTCTCACTCTGTTTATTATACATATATTGTCTATAGTAAATCAAAATCAAGCATTTATAAAAACTTATGCAAGTTTTTGTGTCAGTGAATTATTCCAGAGCACGAATTATGATAATCTGGAGCTATTTCGTGGATCCATTTTTTAATAATATTATTCATAATCATTAAAATAAAATAACTTAAACACGATAATCTCGTTCAACGGTTTAGTTTTATATGCAACTGTAACTAAAAGTAAGTGTAAAATCAAACGACAACGGAGCTTAACAAAACCGTGGAAATCGTGTTATTCTACAAACAATATCTATTACACACTTGTGCACGCGAGCAGGTCGGTAACAGCCAGGAGTCAACAACTCGTTGTCGGCCGGCTCAGCCTGCCCGACAGTGCAATTGATACACGTTAAAACAGGTCTTAGTTGTATTACTTATAGTATCAGGCGTTCCTTTTATTATTACTAAATACTTTTTTTATGTTAATAGCCGACAAACGAGCAGACGAGCCATGATGATGGTAAGTGGTCACCGTCGCCCATGGACATGAGGAACACCAAAGATGCCACTAATGCGTTGTCGGCCGATAAAGAAGAAGAAAGAAAGAAAGTACTGGCTCTCAAGCCCGCAGCCGGAACACGACGAGTCGCTTGGCGGTCGACTAGAGCAGGAGGGTGGTAGCTAGCCAGGCAGGCTTCACGGAAAGACAATAATACCAGTAACAATGTTAATGATTCAATAATAATGTTTATAATAAAATCCTTACGCAAAACCCTACCACCAAGCAGGCCGGCTTTGTTTCCTCTTAACACCCCGCTCTGCCAGCATGGGACTGGGAACAGTATTATGTATTACTAACGAATATTAGAAATGCTTTAGAATAATCCGCGGGCACAGCGCACGTCGATATAAACTCATGGACAAAATTAGAGGAACGCAAAAAAAAGTGCGTGTAAAACAAAATATCATGGAAATTTGTGACAATTAAGTATAGTAATTTGTATTTTGCTTATTTTTCGTTATTTTAAAAATGCGAAAGTCGAAAAAACAAAGTTAAAGGATAAAAATTCACGAAATTCAGAAAAAAAAGAAAAATTTACAGGAAAGAAACATTTTTATACTTAACATTAAATTTTTTTTTATTTATAAATGCTTAAAAAGGCTATAATGTGGGCTGTAATCAGTACTTAGTGTTGCCCCCTCTAGCTCTTCGAACTGCTTCCAGTCTTCTTGGCATACTTCTAATCAAGTTATCAATAAAATCTTGAGGGATGGCGGTCCATTCTTCTTGTAACGCGTTTTTGAGATCTCTCAAATTAGCGGGGACAGGAATTCTTTTCTTAATTTGTTTTCCAAGCTTGTCCCAGACATGCTCTATAGGGTTTAAGTCGGGTGAGCGCGCTGGCCACCCCATAGTGTTGATATAAGGTCTCGAAGGTATTCAACAACCACGGCCGCAGTATGGGGTCGTGCATTATCATGCATAAAAACAAATCCGTCTCCTATGAAAGGGGCAAATGGCACTACAACTTGTTCCAAAATCTCAGTTACATATCGTACTGCTGTTAATGATCCATTTTCAATGACTTGCAGTTCCGCACGTGCCCCCATACAAATACCTCCCCATACCATAACTGACCCTCCACCATATGCCTCTTTTCCAATAATGTTGCACTGAGCATAACGCTCTCTCGAGCGTCTCCACACTTTCACCCTTCCATCATCTGGTTTCAGGTAAAATCTGGATTCATCAGTGAATAGAACCTGACTCCAAGCTTCGTCATTCCAATTTTCGTGATTGCGAGCAAAATTAAGTCTAGCTACTCGATGGCATGTTGTAAGAAGGGGGCCTCTGGCAGGCACATGTGATTTTATTCCGGTCGATTTCAGTCTTCTTCTCACAGTTTTTGTGCTTACTGTAACCCCTCGAACTTCTTGGAGCTCCGTTCTTACCTCAGAAGAAGTCAAAGTCCTGTTCCTGAGCACCCGGTTAACAAGGAAACGGTCATCTCTCGCCACAGTTTTCCGTTTACGACCCTGTCCTGCGAGTCTCGTATATCGTCCGGTCTTCCGATACCTCTTGACAACTCGGTGTACCACAGATTTGGATACTTGTAACGTTTGGGCCACATGTTTGTAGGTGTGCCCAGTTTCAATTAAAGTAACAGCCCTGGCAACTTGAGTGGTGTTTAGGTCTGGCATTTTCAGTTTATTAGCAGTAACAATTTACACTTTACACGATAAATAAGGAAGCCAAGGCAAAAATTTAAACAAAACCATAATTTTTATTCAAATTCAAAAGTTGGCAAATTTTTTCGCAGTACGAAAGAACGTAATATTACGCAATAATGACAGAAAAACAAATGAAATTCGAAAAAAGAACATTTCAAAACTTTTTTTTTTCATACAGTATATTAATGTATGTGGCCAGTACGCACGATAATTATAACACGAGATATTAAACCTTTTTTTTTGCGTTCCTCTAATTTTGTCCACGAGTGTATATGTATCTTTAGACATGTGTAACACCTCACTTGATCTTAATTCATATTCACCGACTCAAATCCTCAATGTAAATTAATTAAGTCGTTTTGTTGACTCGTACGCATATGTAGTGCCTTCGACCGACAAAGACGACACCTAATGATGTCTGATGGATATATAGATATAAAAGTTAAGTTGGGTAAAGTTCAGTGATTAAACATTCATAATTTCCTACTCATCTCGTAATTCTTGTATTGTATTGGGATAGTTTACTCAAGTGTAATGAATCTAAGATGTGTTTTTTATATGCTGATTGCGCATAGCTATAGGTATAGGTAGGTGCATACTTCACGACAGAGAAACTAAACAGTACCGTACAGAACGATACGGAGAAATAAAACTGGTTCAAAGCAAAATTCACGCTCAGCATAAATCGCTAGAGAAGGGATATAGACTATTGGCGAAGAAGAAACTATAGAACTCCAAGCAATGAGAGGTGGCGATTGGTAGGTACACTTTATTAATCTTTACGACCAATTATTTCACTATTCATAACATGGATGTATGAAATGGGAAGGTGTGATACGAATGGAGGATAGGAGGTATGAAACTAATTAAGACCACGATAGTGTCAGTGAAGAAGCGAACGCCTTTCACACTCTCGAACGTGCCTTACGCTTTATAAATTTTTAAAAACATCTCACGATCCGTTCTTATCCAAAGTGGTTACCAGCCAGGACCAGCCAGGACCTAGCACCGTTGCCTATTCCGTCGTGCCGGAGGATACGCTTCACCAGAAGATACACGTCGGTTTAGACTCTAGAAACGACGGAACCTTTACTACCTAAAAATTTGATTTCTTCTTAGTCTACTTAGTCTAGATCATGACAGACTAGCAAATGCCCTCGCTTCGCTTCGGAAAGACTACCTCACACTTAAATATAGCATCTGCATTTTTATGGGTTATTCTCGTTCTGCGAATTAGAAATAAATATATTAACTTATAACGTTTTTATGTATGGACGGATTGTAATGAAACATTACGTATTAAGTGATGCTTACTGCAGTACATTAGTGAAAACCAGAACAAAATCGGTTAAGACGTTTCTGAGATTAGCGGGAAAAATTCCAACAACTATTGTTTTGCATTCTATTGCGTTAATAAAGACTCCTATATAATAATATTTTTTCTCATATATCGTTCATGTACAGACATCGATGAGTTAGAATTTTATTATATGTATAGATTAATGTTAGCTTTCATCTTGCTTGATGGTTTTTAAATTGAATGTTATCTAGCACTGTGGTGATTTGAAACTCAGTAAAACAACACTTAAAAGAAGCAAACGTACACATCTATAGCAATTTGCTTGCGAGCGAGTGGGATAAAATATTTATCTTTGTCTCCTCTGTATGCGGTGCTTCGTGGCATTCCCAATTTGTCAACTAAGCGCTGTATTTATGTGTCCTTGTGTGCGGCTACGTAATGTCGAGCCGAACCGAGAGAAAAGGCAAAGTATAGTGAGTATAATATCTATATTGCATCGTCTTATACTTGTTTTGGTCCAAGCGTTCTACGTGTGTATGTTTGTGCGTGCGTGCGCCTGCGTAGTGCGAACAAAAAGGCCGTGGTGTATTTCAACTACGTAACATTATTATAGTAAACTAGCTATGCCCGTGACTTCGTCCGCGTGGAATTTAACAAAAAAGTTATTTAGTAGAAATAATAGTAGGCTAAGTTATTCCTTATTACATAAGCTACCTGCCGGTGTAAGTCCCGTCAAAATCGGTTCAGCCGTTTCAGAGATTAGCCGGAACAAACAGACAGACAGACAGATAGACAGACAGACAAAAAGTGTAAAAAATGTTATTTTGGTATATGTACCGTATATACATTCATGTGCATGTAGTAAAAAGCGATTATTTTAATATTATAAACAGACAGTCCAATTTTATTTATTAGTATAGATAAACCGTATGATAATCCCAATCCTGATATTACATTCGTGTTATTCTCTCACAAATTAGTTTTTTAAAGCTTTACTTGTACTACATGGGAACTGCACACATAGTTCATTGCGTAATCACCATAATATTATGATGTGCAAGGCTTGAAAATCTTTTTCCGATATTGCCATTGTGGATGCGTTGCTTACTATTATTATTTAAATTGGAATTGGAAATTATTTTAGTCATTTAGATATTTTGTAAATACACTTGTGTACGCCACTTTTTGCTTTAACATCGAGGAAAAGAAACTGCGCAAGAAACTCCTCAGCACATATTTTACATACATATATAATCATGACAACTACTAGGTATGTTGTAAACTGCGCGTAACAGGTTGCGGCGTTGCCGTTGTCATCTACACTATGATGTTCTTCTAATTATTACATTCTTTACTTGCAACATGTATGTTTGCTTGTCAACTATGCACATACACAAATAAACAAAGAACACTTACCACAGTATAACGCACAATTTTTTAACAAATCGCTAACCGTCCATCGCCGGTACCATTCGGTAATCCCCCCAGACACTGGAGCTCAACCTTTACCGCTTAACCGCCCCCGAGCCCTCCCGTTCCCGTCCGACCGAGGGGCTCCCGTGAGTTGTCAACTTCTCAAATTGATTTCACGGCGATTACTTAAATGTTACGCCTCGCTATCATTATGAGATTAGTGTGGACTCCTTGACTAATATAATATAATTTCCTTAATAGATTTCTCATATATATTTTCTTGTGTAGGTCAGATCTCTCGCGTTGAGGGCTTCGTTCATCTGACATAGGACTATTTTGCTTACGTCTTCATATCGCCTTCATAAGGTTCAGCGTTGTTTTATGGGGATCGGAGTTCGTTTTTACAGTAAGGTTCCAAAGTTGAGTTCCTATTGGAACTTTTAAGCGACGCGTTAAACCATTGTTTACAGTAAAGGATATTATGGTACATATTAATGATAAGGACGCCTGGAAATGATAGTGTCGAAACTAGTTCCGTGCAGGTTCAAAATTACTTTGTAATTTTTTTTTTTTTTGCGCCCAGAGATGGTAAGTGGGCTACCCTCCGGAAAAGCGCGGGAGGGGGGTGGTGAATGCTCCTAGCATACCAGCGCAGCCGGCTGCGCTGGTTATGTGGGACTCCCGTAGGCCTACCCACTAAACACCACCCGAGTTGGCTTTGGCCTTGTGGCCTCTAAGCCTTCATCGGTTGCGACCCATCCTTAGAGAAGGATAGGGTGCTAGCGGCACTCCCGAGGGAGCATACGCTTGTTGTTAACACTGAAGGTGTTGTCGAATGGTGAGTCTATGTGGCGTCTTAAGGACGCTACTAACTGATATTGTTTGAATTCTTGACTATGACCGCCAGACGGCGGTCCAAGTCAGAAGGACTTTGTAATAGCCATGTGTTGTTTTAAAAGGTGTGCTGAAGAGTTTCTTTCGATGTTTTTCTCCTCCGAAAATGCATGTCTACATACACCTACAAGTATATCTTGTATTTTCGTACCTTCTAAAGTTTTGGACAGGGAAGTTTAATCAGAAGCAACTTCTTGTAACCATGTTTATTTAAACCTAGATAAGAGGACATATAAAACTGTAAATTGTATACAATACCTATATAACAGTTCGAACAAATTAAGTGATCAATAAGATTTACCTATCATGTATGACCTTTGTCAATGTCAATTTTCACCCAGAAATCGTGTCGTGGTACTGCTAGGATAGTGGAAACAGCGACCACAATAAGGTAGATAGATGTATTTGAGAAAATTTTTCTACGATAAATTTCAACGACGATTTGGAAGGGATAGACCCTATAGGGAAGTTCCATTCCCTGACGGGGTAACGAATCCGACAGTGAATTCCTGAGGACTCCTTGAAAAAATTAATTTACTTTATATAATGTCCTTAATAGATTTTTAAGTAAGTTTCATTATGGGGCTATTTAAAAATTGAAAACTATAAACTATATATTTTTATCAACTTCCATGCTTTAAATCCTCTATAAAAGATTCTGAAACAGTTAGCTTACTGTCAACATTAAAACATCCAATGATATAATAACCATAATAATTATCATCCAAACGAATGATATTAAATTTCATAATAACACTCATTTGTTTCTTTTCGATCCCTTCTGTGCAAAGAGTTTACTCAACAGACAGCCAGATTCTTACTGCTCGATGTGTGGTATCTGTATGAATTTTAAAAAAAGAACATTGTAATTCACATGCGTTTCACTACCAGAACGCCGTGCGCCCTAAAAAATTTAGGTTATTTGAATTCTCCCCATTTTTTTCGATATTCTTATTGTTTTGTTTACAGAAAAATGAGTCTGTTGAGTAAATCCTTTGCACAGAAGGGATCGAAAAGAAACAAAGGAGTGTTATAATGAAATTCAGTACAACATTATATCATCCGTTTGGATTAATGGTTATTATGTCATTGGATGTTTTAATGTTGGCAGTAAGCTAACTGTTTCAGAATCTTTTATAGAGGATTTAAAACATAGAAGTAGATAAATAACTATTATGAGTCACCACATCTCATTCTATTCAATAATTTATTGAAATAAATTGTTTTTTGAATAGGAATATTATTATAAATTAATAATATATAATATGTTATTGAATGAAGTGAATATTGAAATACTAATTATATATAATCAATTAATAGTTTGAACCAATATGTAAATTAAATATTTTCACATTGATTTCGCCAAGTGTTAGCCGTTATAGTCCCTTATGAAGTCTCAATTTTTCGAGACTATGCAAAAATATTATCGAAGCGAAGCGATGTTGCGGTTACAGATAGTTTCCTATAAAACTGTAACAGCCGAATCTGTCTGTCTGTTGCAAAACTAAGCAATCTCCAGACATTTATATAAACTATAACAAACAGTCGTTAGCGTGATTCACGAATCGGTACAGCGCCATCTATTGCCGCGGTTAATGAACTACGAGTCTGTACTCTAAGTACAGACCGGAGTGTAACACGATTTTAATATACAATAAATAGGGTTTAAAATCATATAACTTGTTGATTTACATATTTGCATGTTCTGTTACACAACGAATTATATATTTGTATATTACCTAGTGTATGACCACGGACATCTGCTTAGCACGTCTTTCTCGTTCAGTTTCTTTAATATTTCTCAAGTGTAAAGATTTAGCGAAAGACCGCTACGAGGCTCAGTTAGTCTTCATCTTTCTTTGGTTTTTATACACTTTGTAAAATTAAATAACATAATTATAACAAACTCCAAAAAAATTCTAATCTATGATAGCTTTACACACAGACGTTACTACAGATTAGAAATATCTACACTCCATAGAAGGGACACTTTATAGTTTCTTTGTCTGTTTAAACGTGATAATCTCAATTAATTACTCCATTAATTTTCATGCAGCCTTAGCCAATACACAGAGTTTCCTTGAGGAAGATTTTGAGGTATATGGTAAATTTGAAAACTTTTAAAACCCGTGATAAAACAATAAATAACTATTTCGGGTGCGTTTTCTATTTATAAAAATAATACAAAATTATTATTATTAAATTAAAAAAAATTAAAAATTAAATAAAAAAAAAAATAAAAATTAATAAAATAAAATTAATTAAAAATTAAATTATTAAAATTATTATTGAAGGAGAATTATTAGTTTTAAATAAAACCTGCTGACATAATGATGTGGTTAAGGGCAATATTTTCCCGAACGACTACAATACATTTAAGAATACCTACTGGCATTATAATGAGTCCCGTGACGAGGGTCGTCTTCAACGTCTATGGATCGCAAGGAAATAAAATATGTATGATTAAAAAAGGACCCGTTCCCAATTTCAGTCCGACGTCACGATGTTTTTTAAATTGCGACCTGGGAAAACTCACAACTTAAGTATCCAGGCCATAAAAAAATATTTTTATTAAAATCTATTTTAGTTACAAAGCTGTAGCCGAAGTTTCGTGAGCGTGCAAAATCGACCTCTCTCGTCCATCCGAAAACTGATCAAGAGGAGTACACCCTTTCTTTATTTGGTAATAAACTTCTTTCGCTTTGATTCTAGAAATATTTATATTTATAATCTTACGTATGTTCACACAATAAAATGCACCCCCATACAATTGCTGTTCATTTTTATCAGGAGTCGTGGGATTTTTTTAATAGCATGTACTTAAACCTTTTCTTCAAATTATTCCTTATATTAGTAAGCCGCATGAAAATCCGTGTAGTAATTTAAATCACGAGTTCAGGTAGACAGACAGACATTTTACTTACTAAAGGTAATGTTTTGCTTAATTAATTTAATATCCAAAGACTGCAAAACTCTATTTACATATCTATTTAGTTCATAATAAAACGCCTTCTAATAGCTTTTCGTTTATAACATTGTATCTTTTCTTTCCTTTTATATTTTGAATGGACAATTGCTGTGGCTCTAGTGACCTTTAAAGCTTCATGAGAACATTATAGCGTGCCTGGAAGGATTCTGCCGGTGAAGAATCATTGAACAGGATGATACACCTCGGGTCGTGGAGTGGAGGCATACAATCAACAGCGTCGTATCAGTGTTGTAACGTTCGTCTTCCATATTTTTTTTATTGGTGTCTAAAGTTTTTTCTTAATGTTATGTACTTCGGTTATAAAGTTAGAGAACCACTTCAAAAGTGAGTTCATCTCATTAAACATAGTCGACAACGTATCGATAACGCCATTGATGGACATGCTTAGTCGGCAGTGACCATTTAGACCTGCTTTGTTATTAATGTTTCTATATTTCTGTATCCGCTATAACATAAAAACGTTTTATTTAGAATAAAATATTGTATATTCATATAAAATTGCAAGTGATCGGTCGCTAAACTTTGCTAATTTGTTTCATTTAGGCGCTACAATTGATTATTTCATTATGATGTATTGAAAGTTGATTTTTAGTCTATGATGTAATTCATACTACCGAATTATATAAAATAATCCTTTTAATTGTATCTTTATGATTGATTTAGCGTGGCATACATTACGACATTTTCAAGGCCTATTTATTATTATTACAAAGAAAGAAAAGAAAAAGGAAACCGTATATATTCCTACATAACAAATTGGTACCTACAGCAAGCACGATTACATTTTGCTATCAATAGATTAATCTAAATATACATAATTATACATATAACAAATGGTGCAAGATGGTCGCAGTCGCACCATGTCCGACTGACGGAAACGTGACGTGTGGCGAGACCACGCCATCTGATATTCCCGATGGCCGCCAGTAATAATATGTAGTTTGAATATAATATTGTCATCAACAACACTTATATCTTGTCTTCTAAATTTTTATTCCTCATCATTCTCTGTACATACGTAAGGTCTTAGTAAGATGGTAGAGAATGTTTATTGGAAAAGTCTGCCTTCCGTACTACTTTTGTAAAGATGAATAAAAATTATTAACACTTCTTAGTATGGAATACGCACTTATTCAGGCACTTTCATCGCTTCCTAGAAACAACACAATAAAGTTAAGCTTCTTACTACGCACTCGTTAATTACAGATTCTTGAGTGAAGTAGTCGATGCATGAGTCGCCACGCGCGCATGTGACCTAATTACCTATGTGTGTATTGTATTAAAATTATAGACTAAGAAGATTAGAAGAACTATGTCAACAATATTTTTGAAATCGGAGTTTCGCCATATATTTATTTTAGCGGCATACCCAGTTACACTAATTTATTTTACTTGTATACCTAGCAGATAAAAATTAATAAAAATAAATTATAAAAAAAGCCATGATTCATGAATGTGATCACTTACTTCCAATATTTAATGATACTTATGTTATGAACGTATTTTTAATGCCCTGATTAACATTTTTAAATTTTCAATCAAGCATGCATCACGCGTTCGCATCACAATACTCATACTTCAAGCCTAATATCAAATTTCAAAATCACATCCAAATGTCAAAATTATTTTTCACACGGCGCAGGGTGCGGCCGCGGCGTCCCGATTAGTATCGAGCGCAGTGATTGTACACGGTATTTGAACCTTAGACCGAGCTCCCGTGCGTAAGATGGGGACCGCAAACAGCTTCAGCTTTCAGCTCCATTTCGCAGTTGATTGTTTACACAGCAGGGCGTTAACGTCGGATGTATTTATCTTTCTCTCATGATTTTCTAACATCTTTTGAAGTATCTTAAATGAAACTTAATTGGATATAAACAAGAAAATATTTTTTTGCGCTTAAATAAGTTATTAAGTTATATAGCAATTAAATAAGTATACAATAAGTAAAATGAGAGAAGCGTTTAGAACCTCTTCCAATACAAGAGCGTTAATATTCTCACAGGGTTGCCAGACACCCACTCTTGTTTAAGTTTACTCCTGCTTTAGTTAGGGGAAGATTTTTAAAATCGTTTGAGTTTCGAATAATAAAGCTTGTCAATCGGAACAACTTTTTCATAGTATATGTCGTCCAGATATATTAATCGCCTTTTTTTTATCTTATTTGTATCCACATGCAGCTGATCTCGACAGTATTTGTAGAAATACGATAAAGATAAAAGCTTTGTAACATGTGTGCAGATTGTAGACATACTAGCGTATTGCATAAATTTCATTTTCACTCTCAAATATTTCGAGAAAAGAAACTGACTTTTGGGTAGTTTTAATAATATAATTAGTCAAAATTCTTAGAATTTGGAAGGAAAAAACTTTTGCACAGAGCGCAGCAACAATCATATAATTTTGATAGCAATAATTGCTGATGATGTGTCCACTCGTACGACGACTCACGATCCAATAATCCTTGGCGTTCGTTCTTCGGCTCGTGTCGGTGTTCATCGCAAAAAAAACTTATCCCGAGCGCAAGCGATTGGCAGATTCAGAAACAAAACATTTACAGCGCTCCGCTCGAATTATTTATCGTACGTAGGGTAAGCTTAGATGACGAACCGTTACAAGCATTCAAGAAACGCAGAATAAATGTGAACCGAAAAAGTCCGCTATCCAAATATTTTATAATAATACAAATTGAGAGCGTAATGGACATTGATACGCCTGTGACCAAACATGCTATCATGGATACCGAAGCCCTTAAGTGCCCTTAAGTTATATTTTTATGTTATGTTACTACTGAATATTGTGTAATATTTAGTGTTTAGAGAGATCTATTATAGTCAGTATTATTCGAGCACGCATGGTTTTCATCTCTACCTAGCTCGCACCTTAGATGGCGACTCTACCAGCTGCGTCGCGCCAGGAGTCAGGTTAAGACTCCCGTCGGACTGGCACCTCATTTGAAACCTACGGTATACGTATTCCCGTACCGTACCGTATTTTACCTATCTCGCACCTTAGAGCTTTAACTTAAGGATGGCTAGCGAGCGCGTATATTGCAAATTCGAAAAATATGCACCACATTATTTTCTTTATTGATCAAAACATTATAGAAATCTTATCAGTAAAACTTTTAAAAAAATTTATGTTTAAAAAATTGTGAAAAGTATGGAATTTTTTCGATCACAATACAATTCCGATGAATAATGTTTCTGAAGGATATTCTGAATGTTTGTGAAAACGAAAAATTCCAATGTAATAAACAAAGTTAAATGGAAAACATTAACGACCCATTGTCGGTGGAGCTGCTCGGGAATAACTTAAGATATCGTAAACTTTTAGAAAGTTTCTCGCACATTCGTAAGTAGCTATTAAGCTTACTTGTTTTGTACTTTTGGATCATTTTATGAGGAAAAATTTGTTCGAAACTTAGTCGTTGCTTAGGAATTTCTTGGCTATCGCTTACAAAGACTTAGCCGGGAGCACGGAAATCTTTCTTTAAAGTTAAATCATAATAATTGAGTGAGGTTATCACCGCCAGGTATGGCCGCAATATTTTTTTTTAACGTTTACACACTCACACCCCCGCACTAGAATCACTGTGTTGCGGGTGGCATGGACATACACAAATATCACATCACTAACACCCATGATCCGAGAACAAACATTTATCTGACACAAATTGCCTGCCCCGGCCGGGAATCGAATCCGGAACCCCTCGCTCGGCAGGCAGGCCAACTGAGCTATGGGTCGTTGTTTGTATGTGAAATATATATATTCACTAAATAATTCTTTTCTTTTGGGCTTAAGGGTGTCAGGAACGCTTACCTGAGTTGTTCTTATTCAAGGTTCACTGGGTATCAGTGGGTTTCAATGATTAAATAAAGTCTCATTTATTTCGTTGATGTCCACCGAAACTACTATCTCAGCCCCGAAGATGAACATTAAGTATATCAGGAGCCAACAAATAAAATTGAATCCACTAACAAACATAAATCAAGATAGTTATATTCTCCCAAAGGTTATCTGAAATCGTTTTTTGTACTATTTGTGCCGTGTTAAATGTCCCATCCCATCATCAGTAAATTTTGTTCATATAACTGTTACATTGTTATTTTTCGGAAGTAAGAAACACGCTGTTATCCTTGCTAATAAATTCACGAAGTAATGACGTAAGGCCTGTTCGAGGTCACTGCACTCTACATCCATCTCTGCGATTACAGTTGTCTGTGAGTGGCGATGACTCCTTAGGATAGATACATAGCACACATATCAACTCGGAAAGGGATCGTCACCGTATCAATTCGAGCCGCACCGCGGTTCGTGAGTTGTCCCGCGGCGAGGCGCTTTTGATACTATTCCGATTAGTGTGCGTTGCAGTACGGAGTTGTTGAGGAACGGCTCGAGTTGATACGGTGACGATCCCTTTCCGAGTTGATATGAGTGCTATGACCCTTAACATCAGTTGGCCTATCTGCTCGTTTGTCGGCTGTTTTGTTGTTGTGCAAGGGCTGCAGAGTGGCGACATGGTGTCAGTTACTTATTTTCCATTTATTAACGTTATAGCGTTTGTTTTAGGAGTTGACGACTTACATATGAGGTTCGTATTGAACTATATAAATCCAAAATGAATCCTTTCTGTTATTATATCAACGTCTGAGCTTTCGAACTTTCGTAATAAACCGATTGCAAATTCTTTCAATATTCATTGAAGAGCGCCAGAACGTCTTCGGAAAAGAAATTTTTAGATAACAATATTAAAAATAATTGACACTAGACCTGCGAAATTGGAATATTAATATTGATTCAAAATTAATTCAATATTGGGCCTTCTTGACAAAAATTAATTAATACTTATTTAAATTTCAAATAAATGTTAATAGCCACTTACACAATTTAGCTACCTGTCAAAATAAGATTGAGACTTTCCAAATTTTTACAAAACATATTTGTCTACATTAAACAAAAAACTTTCTAAAGCATGTGGTAGAATAAAATCCGCGTTTAACTTTAAACAATGAATTTTATTCTAAATTTAATGGAGGACACAACCGCTAACCAAACAAGTTGAAAACAGGTAGGAAAGAAAAAAAAAGTTGCCAACAACTAAATCGATAATACGTACATAACACATTAATAATGTTACCATGTTTAAACACTGTTATATTATATGTTTGGTCTTAAACAGCATGCATCGTTGATTGATTTTCATTCGCACTGGTCAGTGGTTACTCGTGTTAATGAACAGGATAGTAACTTAAAGCACCGTCGGCTGCCACTCCGTAGTTATGTGTTGACCCAAATATATTCTCTGAACAAGCTGCAAAACGTAATCTTAATCAATTTTATGTTCACATTTATGCTTAACTTCAAAATGTAAAGGGACCGAAATTGTACCTTGTCTACCGTGGGAAATATAACGGTAGCTTTGTTTTCGACATAATTGGCAAACATATATTTTGTAGAATTATTTTAAATTACTCTATCTGTCTGTTTTGTCATCCTGCAGAAGCCAGTGAAACGATTAAGTTGATAACTGGCAAATTTATAATTTATATATTGAGTTCAAATTAAAATTGTTTGTATGGAAAACATGATTGATTTACATGGCATAGGATATAAAATTTATGTTAAAGTTAATACCATCTAATACGCTTGTATGTTTTAACTATAGCAACAAATAATTTTATTCTTCATAGAACCAAGAAAACCCCTAACATAATAAAATAGTGCAAAAAATTAACTTAAACAAATCCTAATATAAATAAGCAATATTTAAACAATACGGAGAGGGTAATAAACGAAAAAGTATGTTCATGTTACCCGAAGCAAAGCGGGGGCGGTATACTAGTAATCAACAAAAAAGTATCGGTCAATTGTGAATACTGTGTCAAATTATAATGAACGTAGCGTGCCTGTGGAAACATAACGAAATAAGCAACTTCGAATCGGAAATGCGACACGGTGGCGGGGACTGACGAGCCGGCGCGAGGCGGAGGGTCAGAGGAAGAGAGGCTCTCACGCGACCCCACGGCGATGTCATGCGCGTAACTAAATTACTTTAAAAAAACATTCAGATTGTCCGTCAACCAGTGCTAGTTGCCTATGGTTGGTGGGCCATAACTACATATATTTTCACGATACATTATTTTACACAATGGACGATAAAAATAATTAAAACATCTGTAAAGAATATATTATTCGTCACTCACAAGACATTTATGATAAAGTTTTGTTATAATTAATTAGAGAAGAATAATATAATTAATTAGAGAAGAAGAAGATTGTTAGATTGTTCTATAATTAATTTCCTCTTAAGAAATGAATATCTAGTTGAACGAAACAATGGAGTCGTAAATATCCTTTATCGAAGCGCTGATTTGATATATTGCGTCAATTGAACGAGTGAACAAATTTAACCGTGTCAAAAGCTGGATATGGCACCATTTCTTAGGATTTCTTAGGGCACGTCGAGGCATACTACCGCGTACAGCCATGTCGGAGCCAGCGAGCAGCATGAGTATGTATTATGCAACTTATTTCTCTATCACTAATCCGCACTGGAGCTTTCACAGTTGCGAAAAGACCCATAACTCGCAGTAGGCTGCCAATATAAATAGAAGGATAATATTTTCCACACAAAGCCTTCACAAGTATCGCTCCGTAGAAGCTGTTTATCAAATTTCAAACGGGCTAATTCGTGGAGTTTAAATTTAGATCAACCGTTGGTATGTTGAACAAGGTCGTTCGGAATCAATAAACGACAGTCAATTTACCTCATGTATTATTATTATAGCCGTGTTTTCTCGCCATGTTCTTCTACCTTTCAAGTTGAATCCTTTACGCTAGTATAGTAAAGATAAGGGCTCCTCAAGTGATGCTGAAATAAAAGTTTGCTTGCGTTTTGATACGTTTAGTAAAAACACTTAATTTAATTTATAGTAAAAATATTGGTTTTGCTCGTACGGGTGCGCATGTAACAGTATGTATTGCGTTATACAATACACAAAGGCCAGGAGTTGTGTCCGGTGTTTCTGACGGTATTCTCATTAAGGGACACTGGGAACTATCATTATATTCATGCGCTTACTATTGCACAACGCTAGGGGCGCAGCCACACGTCCGTGCCGTACATTGCCCGTGACAAGACTGCCTCTGTCATCGTATGTCTCCCCGCTCGACAACTACCTCCCTACCTACTGACCATTTGACATCTACCTTCTGTACCGTCATACACGAGACAATGTATTATCTCTAGCGAAAAGTTACATACACTACAAGGTAGTGATTTTTGCATTTCAAACATTGATTTTTTATTTTAAATTTTTATGCTGTGTCAACAAAACAAGTTTTGTAAATTACAAGCGTAATAAAAATTAATTATAACCTACTATATGTCATATGTCGATGTGACAGCTTATGCAGCTGTGGGATGGGTGGAGCCTGTTGTGTTGTTATTCCGCTGGAACCTTATATTGTTCTGCGCTTTGCTAATCAGAATAGTCAGACTAGTAAACCAAGCAGGCGTATCGCGTTCCTGCCCTGTTCTGATAAGAGCAACTGAAATCATGAAAACCAAATTATTATTATAATTAGCGCCACTAATAAATATACTCCCGCTTCCATACGATTCTAATAAGCAACGCGTCTGTGATTGTTTTAGTGTTGCGAATGAGCTCGGACGGCAGTGAGCTAGTTCTTATATTCTTTTTGCTGCTTATTGCTGATGGGAAAACCAAGTACTGGAAACGTTTTCAAGTTTCGGTAAATAAATACTGAGGTTACTACTACAAAGTTTACTATAAAGTTTGAAATAGTCTGTCTCGAAATCACGATAGACTCGTGAGGATTTTACCATTAGATAGAGTACTGAGTGAGTAGATTCACGAAGATGATTGTGATTAGGCGGATTAATGAAGTAGGTTTTGTTTTGGTTGACTGATCTGTGGAGGTGAGTAGGGATTTCGGACAAAAAGAATACACCTGTGTTTTCCTTTCCATAGGAACGCTAATTTTACACAAAACAAATTACAAAAAAACAATTGCACTTCTATGAAATCCAAAATATATTACTGCTAAATTGAAGTAATATTTTTCTTAGACATTTATCCTTATATCACTATTATACGTAACACAGCCCATAAGTAATTTGGAAAGTTGACATAGAACCATCAGGAATTTGTAGCGTTCTATGGTTAAAACTGCGCAATAAGTTTCCTTGTCTAACTAGACCGTATTGCCTTTATGTTTTATGAACTTCCTGGTTTTAAATTCATGACTTGTATTCGTGCAACTGGGGCGGAGCTTGGCGGTGCGCCAGCAGCGAGCGCCCTGTCGCCGTAGTGGATTATCGAATATCTGGGTGTTATATTGTTTTTACTGTAAGCAGTATGCAAGCCTGTTCATTGTTTTCTTTTTGGCCGGCAGGTGAGAGCTCTGACGTTACGGGCATCCGTGAGAGCGGTGGGCGCTTCTGCTTTGTTAGAAATTAGATCCCGAGTCAGCCAGTACTGATACTGAACGCGGTTCTGTCGACGAAGTCATATGTGTATTTATTTATAGCTCCATTACAATCGATGAACGTTGTGAATAAAGTATCATCGATTTTCTCTTTCTTTTCACTATACATTTATAAAGTTTTATAATGTCTTTGTTACCCTTTGTTGAGTACTAACATACCGCCCTCGGTTCGCTTCAGAAAAAATACGCCTTACGCTTACAAATAGCACCTGTTATGTTTTACGACTGGGTTTTTCTCGTTCTGCGAGTTAGGAATATACCTATTCATTTATAACGTATGCAATGATCGACGGATTGCAATGAAACTAACTTTAAATATTAAATGATGCACACTGTAATACATTAATGAAAACCATAACAAAATCGGTTAAACCGTTTGTGAGATTAACGCGCACATTATAATACTTCTTCCTACTTGTATTAATACGCGAAGAGAAACTTTTGTACCCTTTGTAACTTTTATTACGAAATTTGATGTCAAATGTAGTTCATACGAACTTTTAGTTGAATCACTTGAATCTAATGAATTGAACAAGTTGTTGCAATTTTAACTAGATGCAAAATGATCATAATTACGTTGTAGAGAAGATCATATTATTTTCAATCATCATTTTTATCATATGTATTTTTTTTTTCAAAGAAGTTGCGCGTTGAACTGAAAGCGCGTTACTTCAAGAGTGTTCTCTGAGTTAATAAGTTTCGCTCATTTTAGAATTCGGAATGTCATCGCTCAATGACAGCCGTGTGACGACTGGCTGCGTCAGTTATAACTTTGAAATTAAAATATGTTCTACGCCACTCAATCACGTGACTGGCGAACCTCATAGCTACATAGCACACTGTTGCATGTCAAAGTAGTGTCACTTCATAAATCATGTCCTGAAAATTGGTCAAATTACCTTGAATCGTATTGAAATGTATTTTTTTTGTAAGCATGAGTATATATATGTCTTCGTATCGTTTACGTATGTGCAGCGACTTTTTATGGGTTTGAATACAAAGACCTAAAATTGATACACGTGTTTTACCTATAAAAAACTTGCAAAGTCTAAAAGCACTGCTCTTATATAAAAATATTATAGTATACATAGACTAATACAGTAGAGAAGCCTGGATATTATAGGATTGTAAACGGTTTCAGGTTGATTAGATTTTATTGTTATTGTAATGTGTATTGAATTAAGATATGAATTAAGGACATATTTTCACCATATTTTTTATCTATCTATCTATCAGTCTTTCACAGTCTACTGCTGCTAGACCTCCCCTAGTTGACGCCACTCCGACCGATCCTGGGCCCTCTGAATCCAACGGCTCCCTATATTTTCACTTCTATGATTATGAATATTGAAATTGACGTCTATACTTTACGGATTCGTGTACTTCCCGACGGATATAATATCGAAATCTCGTCTAGTTACTTTACAATGGGACATATTTGTTTTGAGTAGTCTTCAGACAGAATGTAAGTGATCGATTATTTCTCACCTAATCGGTTTTTTTAATGTTATAAGTCGAGAAACAAGCAGACGAGGCAGCTGATGGTGACTACTGTCGCACATAGACGTAAGTAACACCAAAATCATGACCGACGCGTTATCGACTGAGAAAGAAGCGGAGGGCCAGCGTTATTATTGTTTACTGTCAATTTTATAAGGAGGGTGGTTGATAATCAGTCGGGACGTAGGAGGGATCGTTGGTCATAACCTCGCGGTTGTTCGGCAGGTTGCACCACGAGGGCTGGTTGGATTGGACTCAAAGATGGATGGATCCCTTCACACCCCAATATAATAATCACAGTTACAATAAAAACACACGAAAAACATTCACATATCTGGTTAAAGCACTCAAAGCGACCAGTGAAACATCACATAAAGGTAATAATTCGCGATTATACAAACACATGCAACGATTAAATCTAAATCCTTATTCCATTTTCATTAAGCTGAAAGGATACCCCACTCTGAATTTTATATCAGTTGACTGATATATTCACAACGAAAAGCGAATAGCGATTTACGCGTAAATTGGTAGTATTCAGTCTACGTTTGCGACAAAAATCGCAAGTTATAACTTTCACTTCTGAGCTCGTAGCATTTTCCGGGTAAGAAAAGATCAATTTTTTTTTTATTTTAACCGTAATAGGTACTCACTATTTTTGTATTTTCCACTGATTTCGACCCAATTACATGAATGAGTCTAAGGCTAAAGTGGCTGCAAGGAAACTGGGGGTCCTTGCGAAGGTCAGGCGGTACTTCACATCGAATCAGCTTTTAACTTTTATAAAGCTCAAGTTCGATCATATATGGAGTACTGTTGTCACATCTGGGTTGGTGCTGCCGAAAGTAATTTATCTTTGTTGGACTCGATGAAGAGGCGTGGCTCATTGGTGACACAGATCTGGTTGGAACCAATTTGCAAAGCCTCGAGCACAGACGCAGGGTTGCCAGCCTTGTATAGGGTACATTTTGAAGAGTGTGCTTTTCGTTTGAATTTCGAATAATTGAAAGAAAGAAAGAAAGAAATATTTATTTGCATATTAGTCCTACAACAATCTATATATATATATAAGTAACAGAAAAAAATAAAAAATAAAAACGAAGTACATAAACTAAAACATAATTACATAATTGCACATAAGTACATAATTGTTCGAATTAATTCACCCATCACTGTTCCTCCGTCGAACAACTCGACGTACGGCAGGTATCCCTTGTCATTTGACGTCCGCGTTCGCGCGCGGATGTCGATCGACGGTTCGTTATTGTTCAGAGCTTATAGACTTCTTAGCTAAGAAGGTGACTGTTAGCTGTCCCTGTAGCCCGGGACCAGAATAGGGCTACGGTATTCCCTGCCTGTCGTAAGAGGCGACTAAAAGGGGGCTTCCGGGGTCGTGGGCGGCTAGGGTGGGAGCCTGAACCGTCCTGCCAAGGACCCCGGGAAGGACGTCGGTATGTGTGGCCGCATACCGGCGTAGCACCAGAAATTCGGGGATGATCGTCCGCTCATCCTGTCAGAGCCCGACGGGGTACGCGCTCATAGAACTCCGGTCGTGTTTTGATGAAGATCCCGGAGTCCTACCATAGCGCCGAGGAAGGCCACCGGGGGGGTTTTAGTGCTTAAAAAAATCCCACATAACCCGGCGTCACTCCCACGGCACCGGGTACCTTTTGAAGGTTTCCCCCTCGTCAAAACAAAAAAAAAAGTATCCACCCTTCGTAGTGAACCTACCATCTGCACGGAAGACGCGGTTTGTATCCTCGTTTATAATTCGCATTGCAAAAGACTGGAATAACCTGCCCGCGTCGGTGTTCCTGGTTACATACGATGTGAGAGTCTTCAAGAGGAGAGTGAATAGGCTATTATAAGTTAGTGCGTTCTACATCTGAGACTTCATCACCACTTACCATCAGGTGGGATGGTTGTCAAGCATTAACTTATTTTATATAAAAACATTACTTATTTTATGTAATAAATAAAAAAAAAACAATGGTTACAGCGAGACGGTTACACGGGTAGTTAAAATGTATAATTTCCATCACCGCCAAACACGGCCTGATAGAGGCTGACGACGGAGGGTACAACCTACCGAAATCTTGAGTAGTATTTCAAGTTTTAGTACAAGGAAACCTGACGCCTTTGCCTCGTTGGTTGACCATCGGTTTTCTGCAGATAAAGTAGGTTGGATTACACTAAATGATGGACAAAGCATGGTATATGCTACCATGGTATAGTCTACCAAGCTGAACTACAGTACGTTATGCTTATGATCTAGGGTAACTTTAGCAGCAATATATTGTTTATTCGCTATCAGTAGCCCAAGTGTCTAACCTCTAGGGCCATAAAACATTGCGTAAATTATGAACTTTCAGGAAATGATGTAATTGGATTTTTAGGAGATTTACAAGCTTGATTGTATGAAGCTTTTGAATAAAGGAAAATGAAATAAAATAAATATGGAACTCGTAAATACTCCCGACAAAAAATAAAAAAAAAATATATTCCCTAATATAAAACGTTATTGGTTTCAACGCTAACCTCTTGAAGGGACAGGATTCGAATTCTTCGTTAGTAACCCTGAACACCTGAATGTTTTATATTCAAAAACTTAAGGGTATGTTAAACCTTCGAGCGACTTACCGATCAGCAGTTTAGTACGTCTCCTAACCTTTGAATCTCTTATAATCCGGTTTCCGCCCCGGTGCGGCTACGAGTACGGCCTTCGTCAAAATTGCAGATCATATTCGTTATGGAATGGATAATCAACAAGTTACTTACTTACTGACATTTCAGGATTATATTAAAGCTTTCGGTACTGATTTAGATTTTGTTATTCTATTGTCACTTCTACGCTTTTCTTATATACTTTGAATGGAATTGACTGGTTTCATAGTTACTTGTTTGGGTGTTAGAATCATAATCTTAACAAGGTTCGGTTCTCCATCGAGTAGAATATGCTGGCGTACTGCAAGGTGGACTGATATCTCCTCTTTTTTTGCGGTATTTATAAACTAATAATATGCTTATCTAATATCTTCTATTTATGACTTTTTTGTTCACGCCTTTAAGAATTTACAATCAGGTGTTAGTTTTTGATATCCTTAGTACTATAAATAGTTAAGTTATTTTGCATCTCACAGTGGTTAAGTTCATTTAATTTCAAGTTGCAAAATTTATGTACATAACTTATATCTCTTCTTTCGAAACTCAAGTAGCGTTAAGCCAGTTCATCTTCACGAGAAGGATCGCATACTCTCTATTTTATCTTTGTATTCGGACCTAACCCAAACGAAAGATCGATGCACCTACTTGATGCAGGCTACTCACTAATACAGTAGACAAGTTTAACCCATCAGTGTTCAATTAATCTTCAAAATTGACAATGTGCTAGTGCGACCAACCAGCCGGAGTTGCGTCGTCCCCATTGCTTTTCAATTACAGCTCAGCTGATCGAAGCGCCGCTCTGACTCGCTCGGCCACACTCGACGCGGTGACATGCGAGCCAGCCATCGTTCAGTGATATGTGGAATAAAGTACGCCGTATACGAGCATTCCATCTTATGTAGTCACTGTAATCAAAGGTAATAAATACCTCATGGATACCTCTGGATTTGGCTACTCATTGTTGTCATTAAGCCAAAAAGTTAGTATCACCGCGACTCATTGCTAAGCTCATCGCATACCAGGTAGAAAGGAGAAGGAGGGATCAGGGTCGAAGACAGGAATGTAGGATCTTACAAAGACGTTTAGCAGCTTCTTTTCAGGGTATCAGCATCGTAAATGGCGAAGCAGCGATATATCATATGACCGCAGGTGTTTGCCCAGCACCAAGCTATACATATATGCTTGTCTTTGTCTTATCCATCATTCTCCATATACCCTTACGTTCTGGTATAGGAATGCCACATCGGACCTGTCGAGTTTGGAAGTAAAGTTAAATCAAAAAAAGTGATTACTACCACCCAGATAAAGTGCTGGTTAAAATCTCATGTATTAGAGCATACTATTGAGAGCTCGTAGAACTTCCAATTTTTGTTCACCAAAGCAATTGAAGCAAATAAAAAGGCTGAATTTTAAATCACTAAGCTATTAGTAGTTGTAAATGGTTATCTACAACTGTACAGAACAGAACTTCATGCTAGCTATAAAACATTAAGCGGAAAAAAGCCTAATGTAAATTAAATATTAACATTCTTTCAATTGATTTAAATATTGTGAGAACGGTATTAATAAATTATATTATAAGGCTAAGTTGAGAAGCAGCGTAAACCAATATTACGTGTCGTTGTTTTTGGATACATTGGATATTAGAAATTTAATGGCCACTGAAGCACTGAAGGAAGTAAGGGACAAAACTTACATATGGTAATAAAAATAAACGGTTATTCAGTCCACTCCCCACACTAGGATTCTTTAATCGGGGTCTACTCCTAGGCAGGTATACAAACGAGACATTACAAACACAGAACACTTAATCGAAAAAGGTTTAGAGTTATAAAGCTCCAACAAAAAATATGGATGTAACATATTTTTATACAAAATGTAAAAGATGTAAAAGATTTGGGCATGGCAATTAAATAAATTACGAACATTTTTTTGTCTAAACGAGATTTTGGGGGAGTTCAACGAGGCAGAGAACTTTTTCAGCGTCCAACAATATCGTCTTACAGGGTTCCTTATTATCTATAAGAACCTTGGAGCGCATTGAGATCTACGTTGGGAAATATTTAACAAAAACATTGAGTATACTTGTTAGGGAATAAGGCAAGTTCTGAATTGGACAAATTTCACTCGGAGACTCCCGTGTTTAGCAGAGCTATGTCCCGTTTTTTGTGTAAAGACCTATAACCTATAATAATATAATAACCCATAATGTTTTACTCAATATAAATAAATAAATAATTTTGTTAGTTTCACCAAAATTCAGTTAGTTAATTACGTGTATAACATTATGCCGTCACTTTGATTACCCCACTTTACTGGATTTTAGTGGACACAGGAATTGACAAGATCCTGTACTTTTGTGTCTTCCGATCGCACAGCGGTGACCACGAGACAACTCAGTAATTTAAGCATCTCTGTGTGGCAGCTGATGAGGCTCATTATCAACACCCTACAGCACAAATGGTTTTTCTGGGATATTTAAAACGTTTCAATAGCACTGGCTGTTCCCATACCAGAGGACCGACCTTACTGGGAGAGCAACGTCAAATTTTGCCATGTCGCACCGTCTGTTCTAGCTGGTAATTCAAGCGACTAGCATGTCTGATGTTAACGGTCACATAGCCAATTGCCTGGACCTGCTGCTGACGACCGATCTAGACAGATACAACGTGCAGGTCTTGTCCCCATGGGGTACGTCCGATCACTGTCTGGTGAAATCTGGGTCGTCATACTCCCCTCCTAAACCGATTCGACACGGTGTCCAAGGAGTATGGCACTACAGATCAGCAGTTTGGGAAGAGGTGCGGCATTTATTTGCATCTTATTCTTGGCGGCAGGTCTGTTTTTTTCTGAAGATTCGTCGAGCTGCGCGGATGCTATAACCGATATAGTACGTCAAGTAATGGATTACTTCAACCTTTTTTCTGACGTTCCCGTCGATGAAGAAACTGACCCTTGGTTTACCGCCGAATGCGCTCAGGCGGTGCAAACATTAGGCGTATTTACCTTGGGTTGATGGTCGAGACCGCAAAGCTTCGGATATCAGTTCTAAGATCCTTTAGCCTCGCCGTCAAGGCCTACAAAAAAGCATTACAATAGGTGATTTTTAACCGCATCCAACATATCGGTGAAAAACTCTCTGAACAATTTTCTGGCAGTAAAAGATCTTGGTCAAATGCGAATGAGATTAACTTTTGTCGACCTACACTGCGTCCATTGGTAAAATCAGATAGCACTCTGGCTCATACGGCTAAAGAGAAGACGGACTTGTTGGCGTGTTTGTTTGCCGAAAATTCGCGTCTAGATGCTAACAATAACCAGCCACCAGAAATAGAGGTTCTCCAAACCTTGCGGTGTCTAGACGTGGAAAAATAGGCACAATAGGTAAAAAATTCACAGATTTCGTGCCTCATACGACTCTCGAGCACATTGGAAATGAATCTACGGAAAAAATATTTTTTCCAAAAGGTTAAGCTACAGGGCAAATCCTTAACCCGATTGTCTTTGTTTTAGGCTCAAATTATAGCTGACTAAATTGTCCAGAGGAAGTTTTCTCAAATTTTTGATATCATTCTTCGTTTCCAAAATATCGAGCACCAAAATCAAAAATTCGGAAAAAATTGAATTTTTTTCACTATTTCGGTCATATTTCGGTCTTTTCGTTTTTGACTTCCTCGATTAATTCTTTTTGCACCTTACAGCTCTCTTGAATACGTGTCTTTTGAGTCTTTTTTGAATATCATATCTTCACAACTCTCCGAGTTATAAGGGAATTGTACTTTTTCGTGAAATCGGATCCTACACTGGAGCGAACAAAAAGACATTTCCAATGTTAAAAGGCAACCTGAATGTAACAAATTTCAGATTTTGCAAAACTGGCGACTCGTTTATGATCTGAAAAATGTAACAATTCTGTTAGAATTTACAAAAATGCGTTATTGTAAATTAAAAATTCACCTCTAACACATTTTTATACGGAAAGGTTGTCACAAATTACATGATTACTTACGGATAAGACTGCTAGGATACTAATTTGATATGTAACTAGTAGCAAATGTTTTGTGTAACTGTCGGTAGGAAAAAACTCCTCGGGAATTCCTTGCCGATTCTTCTTCTGGTACCACTCACGGTGGGGTTTTGTTGAAGCGATGGCGTAGTTTGTCGTTCAAAATGTGTTTATAAAAACTAACTTTTAATAAACATATTTTTTTTCATGTAGTCAAATAGAAATTATTGCACAAAATTAATATGCATAAAAATGAAATTATCAATACTTTAACATAATATCTGCTAAACGTTGCAAAGATATTTAATCTTAGTACTGTACATTCATAAGTCCTAGTCTAAATAAGAAAATATTAATTGCGACTAAGTTTACTTTTCTCATTTCAATTGCACAGTTAGATGAATCTGCAACCAATGGATTTTGCTAGGTCTCCTTTAACCTAACCTATATTTAAGCAACCATAGATCATACATAGTTAAAACATTCCCCCATCACCGTTCCTCCATCAGACAACTCGACGTACGGCAGGTAGTACAGGCAGTAGGTAGTGAACCTACCACCTGCACGGACGATGCGGTTTGCGTCCTCGTTTACTATGCACACCGCAAAGGACTGGAATAACTTGCCCGCGTCGGTGTTCCTTGTTACATACGGTGTGGGAGTCTTCAAGAGGAGAGTGAATAGGCTAATATAAGTTAGTGCGTTTACCATCCTAGACTTCATCACCACTTACCATCAGGTGGGGTTGTTATCAAGCATTAACTTATTTTATGTAAAAAAAACAACATTTTATTGCAATACCGCCCAAACAATTAAAGACATATTAATCCATAAACAATTTTTTACATATTTTTTAAACCACTGCATTTAAAAAGCCAGTATTAAGACTTCTCAGTAAAATATGAAATTGCTAATGAAAAAGATAGCTCATTACAAAATAACTTTGACAATATCGCGGAAATTTCTTGAAAAAAATTAAATAAATTTAAAGTACTTCTGATTGTGTCTCATCGATATAAAACTGCAGGACACAGTTCAATCAATTTCGTAAATCAAGGTTAAATACCAAAAAGGTAACCAGCTCGTCAGATCCTTGGTGAAAACAGACCCAACTATGGGGTAGTAATGGACGACGCATGTCTTTAAGCTATTACTAGCCCGCTGTGGAACCTGGCCATCTCTTCGTTATTAAAGAGATGAGCCACAACGCTGCGAGTACGCGGTGCCGTGTTTGTATTTAATTCGAGCGTCAGAAGTTCTTAAGACATTAAAAGACCCTCGACATAGCAAAATGATTGTTATCTAACAATGTTTTAGACCTGTTAATACCCAGCGAAATAGATAATCGCTCAAAAAACGTTATCTCCTACTCCATTCACTTTGGAGGCCGAACCAAGCCCCCTGCACGTTGGGCACCCTGCTGAATAACGGACCAGGTTATGGCGAAAGGTCCCTTCTATTGGTGGTCATTAGGCTCTGTGTCAGCCAGTTTAATAACGGCATTACATTACCTCTATGGTGGCAGGGTTTTTTTCCCTTCGGGCATCTAACACCCTATTTCTAAAACCGACCGTGTAATGATTCATATGTGTTTATTTCGCAGTGTTGGAGAGCCAGAAATAATGCGGGTACCCCGTTTTTTTTCAATCGGCAACGCGTCAGTGCATTTGGTTTACTTTGTGTTACTGATGTCAATGTGCTTAAATGGTTCCATTAGTACCAGGTAGTTCGTATGTAAGGAAGTAACCTACACATAACTTGGTTTATTGATAGACGTTAGCAGACTATGAACAGAGCATACATTACATTCGTAACGTTTGTGGAAGGTTAATTAAATATCACATATCAATTAGATCTGTTAGCAAACTTAGAAGACGAGAGGAATGTTATTAGGTAAGTAAAACACACGGCGTTCATCTTGCTCTGTTAAATTTATTGAATGGGTATATCTACACTTAAATTTAACTCACGTGTTCCTTGTTTAAACTGCATGATTCTATAATAATCGCGTTGAGAAACATAATAGTTATGTGTACGAATCACACTCCCATCAAATAAATGGTATTAATTTTATCAGGTGCTTCATTATGTAACTCCGGTTTTAGAGTTCCATAAATTAAAAACATATCCAATTATGCAATAACCCTAAAGAAATACATATAAGATTACCAAAACCATCTCTTACTAAAACTTTCCTGCTACTTTAACTTTTACTTCTTATCTGGAGAGAACATGTTCTGGCTTGAAGGTAAGTTGTAATAATTATATAAGTTATAAATAACAACTGTAAAATCAACTGCTCAGTGATTTCCTGTATGTTACGGCACGATACGGTTACTGTGAAAAGTTCAAAAATTGAAATGATTTGCTTATATATAGATATCTTAACAATTACTGACTGAAATATGGCCAGCCCAAAATGCTGGATTTATCTATAATAATGAAAAGTTTTCGTCAATTCCTTATTTTTAGGTGAGCATTTAAGAAAGATTTTGAAATTTTCAACCCTGGGTGATATAAGTTAATAAGTTCAAAGCTTAACAATTTGCATTGCTGATTACAGCAAACATTAATTGACAGACTAATATTTGTCCTTGGTAATTTGTGAACTTTCAACTGTATAGAACTGTGCCATCCGCCCTAAGAGTAATCCTAGTACAAGGGTGTGTGTGTGTGTGAATTTTTACTTATTTCTAACCAGCAAAATATCGGTCATATAAATGTCCATTGGCAGCTGTCAATATTTATAATTTGCTGGTTTGTCACCTATTAACACAAAAAAATCAGTACCGTGTAATCGCCGTAATGAAAGTGTTAAAATAAAATAAGCCCGCTCAAGTTGTTATCAGCTATTACAACCCCTATCAGTATTCAAGTCACAGTCGTCCATCAAGTCCAGTTAAGAATCGCCTGCCGTCATTTTATCAAACAACTTTACAATGTTAGAGTTTTTTTTTTAATGGTAATATGCCTTTGGTTAAATTAGATAATTATTTTATTATAATGTGCTCAAAAACTATTAAAAAGTAATTTATAATATATTTTAACTTCCATTTGCACAAACATTAACACATTCACTTTCATAGATGATTTCTTACATTACCTACTTTTGCAAAGCTTTTGCTCTGTTTTTTCCCCAGGAGTCGCCTGTTTTGTCGAGTTCTCTAAAATATTACCTCTTACAAATGTCCCCATGCACGCATTTACACGAGCGAGTAAGAAAGACCTAATCATTGTCGATCGGCTTACCATTAAGTGACCTGTCACACTTTCTCTCTTATCACCTATTGAACAGAGTGCCTTGGTTTCAAGGCAGGGGTACATGGTACAAAATGGCATGGACGTCATAGATTGTTAAGAAACAGTGGGATCGGTCGGACGGGTAAATTACGTTAAGTTTCGATGAAGAATCGTTATAAGACTATATAGGATCAATATCCGTATCTCCGTATGAAAAGTTGAAATTAGACACACGCAAAGCTAGTTAGTTCTTCTTTTTTATGTCAAAACCACTGAACCAGAAAACGGACAGCTTGAAGCTGTGATCACCGTCGCCCGTAAAATGAAAAGCATCACCGATGTTTGCTGGACAAGAGGAAAGGGACCTTTTTTGTCCGTCAGGAAGATCTTATTCTATGTGTATGTATATTACAGCCGGGTAGGTCGAAACCCTACCACCATGTAAGAAAACCGTTATATTTAAACTTGATGGTATAAAGCCCAGCAAGGTCCAAAAGAATAGACAAAGCCATTGGCTTATCTGTTGTTCAGCGGCCAGCAACCACGCACAAGGAATGGTGGCTTGGATTCAAGGACGGCTTCCCTTATACTCGGAAATAATTATTAAAAAAAACAACGACATTAGCCAAACTCGAAGTGGTTTAATTTATTTAATAGAAAATCAACTATTTCTAAATACAGATATTGCACCGCATTTACTGACAATATCACAATATATGAATAGAATCATTGCACGTCACGAAACATAATTATATAGCTAAGAGGGACCTTTAATCCCGAAGAGCGCAATAAATTAATAGATATTATTATATAAAATTAAGTATATTATATATTATATAAAACAAAGATATTATCAGTAGTAGCTTCGTGGTGTGCATACGTGGACTGCTTCAGTTAATATTGTGTGTGTGAATATATCGTGAGGTGAGTGAAAGTGATTATATTCATACGTGATTCAACTTTACATTAACATGTAAATGAATTATTAAATAGAAACTTTAGTGATGTGAGTGCTTTTACTATTTTATTTTGTTTATAAAATGTTTGCTCATAACCTTAGCGTGGCTCCGACATCGATCTGCCGTGTGACCAAGGTTCGAATCTACCCTTAAGTTTATATTACAGCGAATACAACTTGCTTCGGGGAATGAAATAATCGTGAAAGAACTTTCATATTTTAGAGTTCTCCATAATTTTCTCCACGCTTTATAAAGTTTGCCAGTCTGCACCAATCATCAGACTTTTTTCGATTTTGCGTTTTAGCGCTTACCTACTCCACAAGGAACTACAAAAAATCATTTCTGATCCATTCATTTATTCTGCTCGTTATCCTCCAATTGATTTCAGAATTTTGTGAAGTAGTTCTTTAATGCGGACTAAAGAAAAACATCATTACGAAAACCATTTCCCTCTACTCGACTGCACAAACAGGGCTTGCACTGAACGAGAATTATCTAGGCTAAATTCTCCAGCCAATCTAATTCCGATCAGTGCTCACGACAACTTGATTGGATTATAATAGTGTAAAAGAGCAGTAGGCGAAGGTGCTTGAAATAATCGATTCAATGACGTAACCGCTTTTACCCGCTTGCGGAAATATTCATTCGAAGCTATTTGTATCATTTATGAATCACTATTTGAACTGTTTATTGCAAGATAACGCTCAGTGTCAAAGTTACGCAATAACGTACTATCAATTAACTAGTGTTATAGATGAATGAGGTCATAGTCTGGCGGTATTGTGATCGAATCAGTTCAAATTCAAGATCATTCAATCATGTAGGTATTCTGTAAATACACTTATGCACGTCATTTTTTGCTTCTACTGCCGTTTTGAAAAGGTGTTTTAACATTGAGGACAAAAATCGGCGAACTAAACTCCTCAGCGAATCTATTAAACAACACATGGTAATTACAAAAGTTTAAACTTGCGCGGAACTGGTTTCCACACTATTATTTCCAGACGTCCTTGTCATTAATACATTCATATATAGTTAAATAATACATACGCTGTCTGAAGTTGTTTGTGATAACCGGGCTACGGAGGGCACGTTAAGCTATCTGTTTCAATTGTTAGTAGACGTAGAACAATGTCTGAAGGCTTCAAGTAGTAACAGAAACTCTGGTAATTATGGTGACCAAAAGCTACAGCAATCCTGAATATAGTGTACTGATGAAATAAAACCTCGTCAATGGCCAGGAGAACCCTAAGCCTTACAGCTGATGAAAGCAAAAGCAAATTAGCAAAAAGGTTTGCAGTACACTACATGTAATGTCGTTTATTAAAATCCACGCACATCTGTAATCAACTTCAAGCCAATGAGTTGCACGACTATTAGAAGATTAGAAGACATTGTTTATAACGACAAAGATGTAAATGGTGCTCTTCTCCAAGGTCGATATTGTATAATTTACCTCTCCGATGTTGCTTATATCCATAGGCGACGGTGACCACTTACCATCTGGTGGCATCATTCGGGTCATATAAAAATGTGCCTATGAACATAACGGTGATGTAAAGAGACTGTTTCCAATAGTAGTATATCCGGCAAATGAGCACACTGGTCATCTGATGGTGTGTGGCTATGAACGATAGCAATCAAGACTGACATAGATTGACGACTAAGAAGGAAGCTGGGAAAACACTTGTTTACTAGCTTTCCAACGTTGCTACTTCAACACTTAAACATTAGCCAAGCTAGCTAAACAAGGAAACCACCTGACCTTTGTGTAAAAGTATCATCGAGATTAATCTGTATTTAACTCCAAGAAGTAGGGAAAAGGGTCTGATGCCAGGACCATTGTTCAGCAAGATACATAACGAGCAGAGAAAGTTGATTTGAACTCAAGAACGGCCTTAAAGCCCCAAACCTAATGAGTTAAGAGGATGTAATAAACTAGTCTTCAGCAATTTGAGCCAATGGTTATTGGATGGAAATTATTTCAATTAAAATTAGTTGTATGTAATTTGACTCGACTATTAGGCAAGGAATACGTTTCAAATTACGATTTGGGCATTTGAGTACTTTCCACGTTAGTTTATCCGTTTATTTGTGTACATAAAAAGCTTAAAGTATTTAAAGTATTGGAATTGATTCTTGCATTCCTTACATTTGATGGAAAAACTAAATTTTTATCATATCATATTTGTACAGTTTGTAACTCTTCAAAAGAGTTCGTCATGAGAGACGGGAGGGAGTTACAAATATACATTTCATTATTTTTTTAAATGTTTTTTATTGTATTGAAATCAATTCATAACATTTTGAAATACTAGTGGATTATTACATATAATAAATGTTTTTTTTAATGTAAAATAAAATCGCTTTTTTGTAGGAAACAAGTAAAAAACCTAATCTACATATCAAATTTGATCCACGTCGTTTAGAGCCGTTCCAGAGATACGCGAAATAAATTTATATGTGTACACAAGAATTGCCCATTCAAACGTATGAGACAAAATAAGAATATATGTTCGGAAATCGTGAGACCTTAAATTATTAATGGAATCATACTATTTACACATTTCCTTGGCTACATTTACACTCAATCGTATCCTACGCGAGCCTGTTTTGGACTTCATGCATTTTTATAGATCACAGGAAACAATATTTAATATAAATAATAATAAACACTATTTTATTATGTATGTTTATTATGTATTTATATGTGTTTTATCGTTTGAGTGTGGAGTGTGTGTGTAAGCCCGTGGTGGTTCATCTGCTTATTACCTGATCACAACAAATCCTTTCCATTCGGCTATCAAGTCTAAAAACTTCTTTCTATCAAGTCTAAAATCCTATAGAAAGAGAGAAAGAAAGCATCATATGAAACACGCAATAACACTTTATCAACTTAATCTACGTAGTTATAGATCACCATTTACCAACTTAATTGACCATGTGTCCGTAAATAATGAATTCTATTTTTTTCCAGTCCTACTAAACGATGAGCGCGTGAAGCTCCGCAGGCGATGCGCGGCGCGTGCACGCGCGCGGCGTTGGCGTCGCGCGTATCATGCGCGCGCTAAACGTGACGGCTTGCGCGGCCTTGCTCGAAGACGTTCGCTGGGACGAGCCCGCCAGCGTCGCCAGCCTCGCCGTGCTCGCGCTCATTGACGTGCTGGTTATTGCCGGTGAGTTATTTCTGATGATGCGGATATATGAGTGAGTTATTAGTGATGTTACTGTTACTTACATTAACAGATTAACTAATTTATCCCCGAACTTTACGCAGAAAAAGGCAAAATTTTGAATGGCTATTTCAGTCAACGCGCACATTCGTGTCAATGAATCGTTGCTGTGCTCATCAAACCGAACTGTACTTGCGTTTATATAATTATATATTTCAGGGTACCCATATTCTACGACGGATACACGGTATACGATATTTCAGGAATATTTTTTCGCCTACGTTACCTGACCCCCTAAACTCTCCCTTTATACGTGGCCATGCATTGAATAGACCAAATAAGACCGTAAATTAAACCATTTAACTTTTACCATAATGGATATGGTCACTCACGAATTCTTTAGTAATAGAACAAAAATTGATGTCAGACGGTAGATGTAAATTAGATAAGTGTTATATGTAGTTGATGATCAAACTAACAATGGAACTATCAGCATACAAGTCACGAGACGAGTAAGAACTCGCCGTCATTAGCATTCAGGTTATTGAAAATGAGTTAACACAGACTCATTGGTTATTGATAATGAGTTTTTGTGAATATTGCAAGAATAATTTTATTGTATTGCTTGTTTTGAAATAGCCATTATAACTAGTATGTTCTATTCTGTAATACCAATGGTTTACTGTCACGCGTTGAACGTTACTGGCGTATTGAAAAATACTGACAGCATAATCGCTTCCAAAACTGAAGCAGACAGTTAATCTCCTATAGTAGTATTTGGTGCGAATTTCACTATATTTTAAAGAAAGAAAGAAAACATTTATTTCGCCTAATAACATGAATACAGCAAACTTTTTACATTATATGACATATAGATTTAAAAAAAAAATAGAAAGATAAGAAAAAAAGAAACTTAAAAACCTAATAATAATGATAATAACAATAAACCGGTTAACGGTTAACCGGTGTTGCAGTACCCATTAAATAACGAAAATTGCTATTTGGGCTAGTTAAAAAAATATTCACTTTCGAACATACCTATTTCCATATAAAATATAAACTAATTTAACCGAAAGTTAAAATACTGTTAAGAATTTACTCATAAGAACTAAAATGCATTTTTTTAAAATAGAATTTTTCGTTTCTTATTAATTTCAATCTAATTTCCTGTATCTTTTCAGCAAATATTGTGATACGGTATATGCGCCTTTAATAAATGTGCGCGTTTCTTTATTGTCATCGTTGGCTCCTGGCTGAGTTGTGTGTGACTGCTTGAGCACTGACGTTCTTAAACATTTTGGTTATAGCCAGTGAGTTATTGCAGATATTTTAGTTTTGAACAGCACATCACTATGTAGATATTTTTCGTTTTACTTGTATATTACGTATATGTTCTTGATTGTATATTAATCCTTTTTGCACCCTTGACGCAATCACAACTATTTTTTTTTATTACGAAAATTAAAACATACTCATTATATATTGAGGCATATCACCTTCTAACTTATCATAGACTAAATATTTGACAATTGTAAATAATGTTATTACCTGATTTGAATATATTTTCAATAAAAACGAGTGTTGAATTCCACTGAATAAATCTGTTTTTGTAAAATTTTATATTTCAAAAACCACTTCTAAGGAGACACCATTTTTATGCAGCACTTTTTCACCCGAGAAATATGTATGAAATGAATAATTCCGGTGCAAAATACAAAATGCGTGTTTTTTTATATATATAAACATATTTTGGATACCAAACAGATATACCGTTATACGTGGTCACATACATGAGTGTGAGTGTACACACACACAGACAAACAAAAAGACATACTCATTAAAAAAATCAATATAAGTGTTGTAACAATCTTATGACAAATAAAAGTACTTTAAATCGACAGAAGAGAAAACCAATGAACATTTAGAACGAGACTATGTTCCGCTGCATCCGTTTTAAACTCAAGGTATTTTCGTTTCAAAGTCACAAGCCACATGTGTAATAACGTAATCAATTGCATAATGTGGTCCTTAAAACGTTGACGTGTGTGACCCAAGTGTTTGTTAGACTCTTACGTCGCGAGGCATCCTTTGACCGAACTGAGAGTCTTGTCAATAGATTGACATAATTAAAGGAAGTCTCGAGTTTGAGTACACTGCGAGTAGGCTTGTTGAGTATACTGAAAATAACTAAGTGTTTCTTTACTGATATGGAAGTAGCAACAGAGCAGAACTTCAGGTGGTACGTAACTACTACCACAAGTAACATATGTTTGTATTTGTTTTTATTTGGTTGACGTAATTAAATGCCATACATGGAATCTTTCTTGTCCATTTCAAAGACATACTTGCGAGGGTTGGGTCTGCAGAGATGAGATTAGAGATCGGAATCGACGTCACATACCTCAGAATATTTTCCGTTACACGTTGAATTTTACTACCGAGAATTTCCGTATTGGTTTTGCAGGCCCTGTTACTCCGTATCTCTTCAAAAAATTTAGCCTATATTTTCGTAGTTTCTTTACTATATAAACTATACATTATATATTTAAAATGCATATATTTATGTCCGTCCTCACGTTCAAGTCAGGTACTTCCTTTGATGTTTCATGATTCAGTTGACAAGAGTATTTTTACTAGGTATCTCACACTAACGCCTTTACTACACCCGCACGCGCTCGTGTGCGGTAGCGAAACAACGAAAAAACTAAGTTACATGGCAACGTTTCGGATACGCTATGTCTCACTCTAAGATTAGCGAGGTGAGATAGTTGCGTCCTTGTCGATACTGTTTCCCAGATAACTGCGAAATGGCTGGTCCACGTGCCGTACAACTTTCAATATTTTCGTTGTTTCGCTGCCGCACACGAACGCGTCGGTGTACTAAAGGCGTAATCCCCATAATTAAACTGCTTTCATTTGCGGCACATCCAGTGTCCACCTGTAGATTTGGAGAAAATCGGGTGATAGAGACATATACGAGTGACCCAAATTTGCGCACTTTTGACACTGCACTAATGAAGATCACAAAAATACCGGGGCGAGGGAAATTATTATTATTATTGAATTAAGTAAACGTGAAATATTTGACCATTTATTTAATTAATTTGTAAAAATAGGAACATCATAATTATTACTTAGTTATAAGATATTAATGTACTTCAAACTTGCTATTTGGTTAGAACATGCATGTATCATTGTGGAAGTTGTTCAGAGTATAAGTCTACATTTATAATATCAGCTCAAACGTCAATATTATATACAGCGGCAAGTTTCCACTTTCAAATATACACGTACATAGCAATTCCTCCTTGTAATCTACTAATGGAACCTTGGTCTCCACCGGAATAAATGAATACGCCTCCGCCATTCACTTCATCCTTTCAACTGCACTAGAAGCGTCGACGGTGCTAGGATTTTTAATGGGGTATACCTATACTAACCGGATGTGTTTTGGAGCTCCGTAACCGTAACCGAAACTATCGGATATCTGATATAAAAGAGCTAATGCACTTGCCGCGTCGCTTTCATATTTATACAGTTTTTAATATTTAATATTTAAGGTTATTTTTCCATAATTATAATAACAATAATACCTAGACAAAAAGTCAAAATGTTACCTTATAAATACAAATTTTTTTTGTCAAAATCATCTGATATCCGTAACCGAAATAATATATTTTTATGTTAATAGCCGACAAACGAGCAGACGAACCACCTAATGGTAAGTGGTCACTGTTTCCCATGGACATCAGCAAGATCAAAGGTATCACTGATGGGTTATCGGCCAGGTAATGAGAAGATAAGAAAGAAAGTACTGGCTCTCGAGCCCCCAGCAGGAACACGACGAGTCATTTGGTGGCAAACTCAAGCAGGAGGGTGATAGCTAGCCAGGTAGGCTTCACGGAAAGATAATAATACCAGTATGAATGACTCAATAGTAATAATGATAATATAATCCTTACACGAAGCCCTACCACCAAGCAGGCTATCTTCTGTCGCCTCTTATGACACCCTGTTCTGCCAACATGGGTTTGGGAAGTGCCTAAAGTTAGCACGGAGATACTGTTAAGTGGTGAGCAAATAATGTTTTTATCTGCTTTTTGTGTAGCGAATACATTAACTGAATATGATCCCTTAAGCGAAAAAATGTTACAAATAATTTACTAAATTTTACGCATAAAATTGATGCCAAACTCTACGATATATTAGGTTCAATAAATGTCAAGTATATTTTTTCTAATCAATAAATAAACACTTACACCCCCGCTAGAATTGACAGTGTTTCGGGCGGCAAGGACATACACAAATATGACATTACAAACACCCATGACCCGAGAACAAACATTTATCTATCACATAAATGTCTGCCCCAGCCGGGAGTCGAACCCGGGACTCCTCGCTCAGCAAGCAGAGTCAATCAATTACGCATTTGAAAGGGAGCGGTCCTTATAACTTTCAAAACGATTCGAAGGCATGCCTTTTTACTTCAACACAGAGGTTTGTAGAGAGGATAAAAACATCTCTTATAAGATCACTGCTGTATCACGTCTATCTTTCCGTCTGCACGTCAGTTACTTCGAATCTACCGGACACAAGTGTCGAAGTGATGTTATGACCAATGCATGTTTAACGAATTTTTAAGTGTATTTTAAGGGTTATTTAAAGAAAGCCAAATAAAATAACAAAAAATCCTTCGGTTTCAAATACCACTAACCTATGTACCAACGAGTCAACGAAAAGCCCATCATAGTAACCGCTTATCAAACCGCTATCAGCTAAGATGGCAACACGTTTTGTTCTACCCGAAAGACGTATAAAATGAATGCGTTTTTACTAGCTTTTAGGCACTGAAACCGAAACGAGTTACAACATGTCACAGTTGAAAGGAAGTTCCTATTTATACACGAATCACGTTACGTTATCTCGACGGGTCTCAGTGGCCACTTAACACTGGATGGACTGCGATTTAATAACAACAAAAAGATAACAAAATATGACGTTGTAAACGTCAATTCAATTACGTTATAAGTCCTAAAAGCATTTTTATGTGCAAAGGGAGCGGTGACTGAATGGAAATCATTTTTACGGAAATTGCTTGAGTGCGCGTCAACATGAAAACGATATCTCGAACGTTACCAGGGAGCGTAAACATCATCTATATCAAATATCTGTATATACAGGGTGGATTCGACTAAGTGTCGATCGATACCGTAGTTCTAGCAGGTCTAGGTCTCAGGAGACATGATGTCGCACCCAACGTTTTACACGAACTGAAAAATGTTCCATTATCCCTATTTAATTATCACCATTACCTATATCTCGCTGTCAAGTTGCCAGGCTGCAGGATGAAATTTCTTAGAAAATGATTAGTGTACACCTTTGTATCACTTTAAGATCCATAATGTTGCACTGCAAAAGTTTATGTGTACGTGAATAATTAAAAAAATGATTTTATAAAAGAGAATTTGTTTATATTTT
Organism: Megathymus violae; assembly: GCA_003671415.1. Classification (NCBI taxonomy): domain Eukaryota; kingdom Metazoa; phylum Arthropoda; class Insecta; order Lepidoptera; family Hesperiidae; genus Megathymus; species Megathymus violae. Next base: position 7,307 of record PDGT01000082.1, on the reverse strand, counting down.
TTTATCTATTTTAATGTTTTTGAATTGCACATAAAAACATTGTTATATCCGAGTCGGGTCCGCACGTGACGTGGTTTCGTGTTATAAATTTATCGACGAATATTTTACGATTTTCGAAAAAAAAAGTTTTTAGGAAAAATTTTACAACTGTGTCTGTAAATTATGAATAAGCACATATATTTCGTATATTTTTTCGAAATTTTATGCTTAGTAATATCAGAGATAAGGTAGAGAGAGAGCTTTGTTCATTTTCATTCGTTTCTTTGCGTTAACCTTATTGATTTGATTTAGCTATTTTTATACGTTAGCCGTGGATTTTCTGAAGCCTAGTGACGGCTGGTTACCAGTCTTATTTTATACTATTTACTAAAAATAGTAATAGCTACTAAAATGCCAAGTGTAATCTAAATCTATTCAGTAGTTTTGGTTTGAAACGTGGTCAGACAGACAGACAGAAAAATACTCCATAAAATATATTATGACCTCTGTATCGATAACAAAGGCTACCAACATCCGAATTTCCAAAAAAACATGTAATGTTACATTTTATTTTTTAGGATAGACTAGCAAACTGCCCTCGCTTCACTTCGGGAAAACTACGCCTTATGCAAAGAAATAGTGCAGACATTATTTTAAATTAATTTAAAACTTTTTTATTTATGGACGGATTGCAATGAAACGAACTTTAAGTATGAAGTGATGCTAATTGGATTACATTAGTTAAAACCAAAACAAAATCGGTAAAGCTTTCTGAGATTAGCGCGAACAAACGCACAGACAAATAAACAAAAATTCTAACAACTATTGTTTTGGGTTCTATTGTGTTAATAAAGGGCCCTAATAATATATTTTTTCGTATATCGTTCATATACGGAGAGCGATCACTTATTACTTGTATAGATGTCGAAGAGCAACGCGATCAACTACATTAATAAAGATCGTCAACAAATGTTTGTTACATAGGAATTCCTGCAATCCCTTTCATATTTAATGTGAAAAGTTTAATTTTGTTATGAAAAAGAGTGAGTCACTCAATATCATACCTATATCACGCGTTGAAAATCCGAGACAAAGCGAAGTTAGTTTTTGTACAACTAGACGTCATGTGAGGATTATTATGTGGGAACGCGAGATGTAATATTCAAACAAAATAATATTATATCGTTGCAGTAAATATTTAAAGCAGTATCATTAGAAATACAATAAAGATGTGATTAACGTTCTCGAGTTTTATTAAATAAGACTCGTAGTAGAGCATGCATCCAGTGAAATTATTATATTTCTTTCACGTGTAATAAATATCATTAGTAGATAATTTATAATAGATTTTTTATAAATAAAATGGAATAAAAGTTAGAATTTATCGAAATAACACATTCGTATTATAAATTACTAAAAATGTCATCATCATCATCCTCCTGCCCTTATCCCAATTATATTTGTGGTCGGCGCAGCATGTATTTTTCTTCCATACTTCTCTATCAGCCGTCATATCACTAGTAACTTAAATTACTAAAAATTGAAATTACAAAAAATGTATCGCATTATTATTTATTAGTCTCACTGAATCGATTTTATTTTCGGAAATAACTAATGGATATACATACTTATTAATTTTTCGGTTCATTTTAGGAAAACAGAAAACCGCATAGTTATCACCGAATAAATTTTCAGCTTTCCACACTAGGAAAGTATGTCACATGACTAATAAACGTTAAAGTTTTGCCCAGATCAAAAATAGCTTCAAAAATGGAATACTTCGGCGACATTACGTAAGCATAAATGTCACAAACTTGTGACTTGTGTGAAAACTTATCGCCACAAGATTCAAACCTGCAAATGTTGGCCAACAGGAAAGACTGCCAAGATTTATGGTGCTAACTTCAACCATGAGGCAAGTAATGCGATTCGCAGAGTGAGCGAAACTTACTGAGGCCTTTGATAACGATACATTCACGTAACCATTGTTGGTATACTTATTATAAGATTTTCTAGATAACCATCATTATTCAGTTCACCTGAGGCGATGCTCTAACGTTACTTTATTTCTAGCTCTGAAGAAACTCATAGATTTAATCTGACGAATTAAATACCAGATATAATAATACCCTCCAAGATGTCTCGTAGCTTTCATTCGGAATGACAATGTACCGCTCAATTATTTACATTATTACATTAAATTTATTACATTAAAACCAAATTAGATGGATTTTGAAATTATTCGTGCTGAATTAGTTCTTCACCTTTTATTATATTTCATTAAGACTTGAACATTTCACTTTGATTATGTTGCTATTTTTCATTCAATGTTAATTTCAATTATTATTCTAATAAATCATCAAGTAACAATAATATTAAATTTGTTTCTTAAATTTAGAAAAAATAATAACTATGTATATATAATAAAACAACAGCTGTTGAAACAAAGCTAATCTAATAAAGTAATAAAAGCGGTGCCAGAACGATCCCTTGTGAAACTCTTAAGTATTTTGTATAAAATAATATCTACATGCCGGTGCTAAGAACTTATGAAGTCTCGAGACATCATTGACTTCTTCTAGTACAAACCGTTACATTGTGAGCGATAAACGAAAGCGATTAAAAAAAATAATCATAACCGAAATACAGATTCTAAACTTACACATAATTTATTAACATTGACCTCTGATCATAGTAATCTTTGAAGAAGTTCTGGTTAGTAAAAATATATTTTAAAACGATACTTAACATTTTGTATGTGTTTGTGTTTTAGCAACGTTTGAAATATACATCAATGGCAAAGACGTATACAAAGTTATATATCACAAAATCACATATTTACAATATTTTTCATGTAATTTCTCTGAGATGGCAACGATCGGCCCTCATCTTTACTTCGGATACGCTAATGTCTTGAAACAAGTTTCTGTTTGTTCGAGATAATTGCAATTGAGAAGGTTTATTGTTTAGTACATTATCTCACTATCCATATTTCGCTGAGAGTTTATACTGCTAATTTTGGTGGATAATCCATCATCTTCATCTATCGTTTTTGTACGGAGAAGCAATGGTGACAGATTAATATTTGTAGTAGGTCGCTAGACTCCCTTTTTATGTTAATATTTAACAAACGAACAGACGAACCATCCCATGGTAATTGATCACAGCCACCCATGGACACTAATAACAACAAAGGAAGGAAGCTAAAAAAGAAGAAGAAAGAAAAAAGGAAAGTACTGGCTCGTAAAACCCCATCCGGAATACGACGCGTTGTTCAGCGGCTGACTTAAGCAGAAAATTCAATTAGCTTATCAGACAAGCTTCACGTAATGATAATTATACTAGTAATACTAATGACTAAGCAGGCCGACTTCTGTCATCTCTTACGACATACTGTTCTACCAGCATTTGGGGTCAGTATTATATTACCGGCCAAAATCCTAATAATGCCGATGAGACTCAAACAGGGCGTTGTTTTACCAATGGTTAATTGGAGAAATTTGACAAAATTATTGATTTCAATCTTCTTTCAGTTCGGGTCTTTATATGTGTTTAAGTACGAAATTGCGAAAACAGCATGAGGATAGTCGCACTAGGTACCAAAACTATTAAAAAGTTAGAACTAACTATTAAAACGTTAGTTAACTATTAAAAGTTAAAAGTTTACACTTATAGCTAAAGTAAGTAAATTCAGAAGTAGAGGTTTAAATCTTATTTGCCGTAGGAATAGCGAAATAACTTGGACGTGACTTTAAAAATAAAACTATTTACAGATTTAAAACTTTTATATCGAGAATGAAATTACGCAAAGTTCACACAAAGTTGCCACAACTACGGTCCGTTTATAGAGTTATCGGATCTGTTATGTGCATCGAACCTGTTGTGGCAGATGATAGATACTACTAATAAGGAACACTGGAAAGCTACCAGCAGACGTGGTGGTAGTTAGTTCTGAATCGAAGTTGGTTCGTTCGTTCAACGGTGTAATGTATCGCCACTCGGATTCTAATAATAAGCCATCATTCCGAAACGGAAGTGGGTGTAACATTTTCGCCGTTCATATCATATGTAATATGCCTAAACTAATAAAGTATTGTTTGATTTGAAACTTGTGTTTCAAATACTGTTAATTGATCTGCCGTTACGCAAGTTATTTGAAGCTCATGAATTTCAGTTTGAAGTTTTAATTACTGGATCGCCATAACGTTTCATCTGTGTTCTGAAGAGTTTCAGTACATCTATAAACGTAAAACATTTACACACTCACATCCCCGAAATAGGATTCCCGTATCGAACCCGGGAGCCCTCGCTCGGCAAGCAGGGTCACTACCAACTGGGCTGTCAGGTCGTCAACCCATGACAGACTTTAAGCTGAGATATCGATGCTTGCATTCCCGTCGACTGACTTCCAGTTTAGATTTACGCTCTTACTCGAATCAATTTAATTTTCTCCACCTTACATGTCACATGACGGTTTTTTATCGTTCGATCGATTCGTTATTTGAGATAGTATGTTAATAAACAAAAACTGATTTTATGGATTAAGTTTGTCAAATTGCAAATTCGAAAACATTCGTTAGTAACAAACGTTAGGAAAAATAAACTAAATTTTCTATTCTACAGATTGCCAAATTATCTTAAAATTTTGTGAAGAAACTTTATACACGTCCTCGGTCATAATTTATAAGAAAATTCTAAATCCTTAAAACCGAACAGAAATCGAAAATATCCTGGATATGTTTACTTTGCTATACCACACGAGTCCGATTCGGACTTGACCGATTTTATTATTTTTAATATTGCCGACTTTAAATAAATGAGCATGTCACTCACGCATTAATTCATTTGTAAATATAATTTATATACATAACTGCTAGGTGTTTTGGCCGTCTGCCAGTTTAGGAGAACCATGTCAAACTATTAAAATAGAATTTACATATTTCGAATTTATGGTTGTTTAACCAAATTTTTATATATTTCGTTTATGTTAACTTTGGATTATTTACTGCTATTTTTAGGTTGGCCTGTGGAAATCGACGTGACAATCTTGAATTAGACGACCGATCGTACAAAGAACGAGTACTTAATACATACTCCTTATGCAGATCTTTAGTCAAGATGTCCATACTCTAGAATCTTCCTCAATTTGTCGTATCATGATAGCTGGATGGATACTCGTGTATATCGAATATTATAATATTTTACAGTCAAGTAAATCCCCGTTATAACCGGTATCCAGTTTCGAAACCCTGCGCGCAATTGGATGATTACTAACATAATACCAGTAGATTTATGTAATTTTTTGATACACATATTTCATTTAAGCTTTTTGTTGTCTTGTAACGACCCTTCTACACCGCCACAGATGACGTTCGTACTGTTATACGGGAACCGGGTTTAGTCTTTTTAAAAAAACTATTTACATTGAAACAGGGATTTATTCGCAAGAAATAGTAGAAACACTGGTAAAACAAGGGAACAGCGATTACAGATAGAAGAGGTGTGGCTCACGCGAGAAGTCGGAATCAACTGAACTCTCTCGGAGACAGAAACTTGGGCTGGAAGGTGCGAGTCAGCACCTTCTGGTCCTGACAAAGCATAACTCTTATATTTCAGGGTTATAACAACCCCCTGCTTGAAAGAAAACTTACGCTGAAGGCGAAGTTTTTAGTGAATTCGAATGCGCGGCTGAGGGTGTATCTCAATTTCTTCAGGAACCATGTCGTGGTTATGATCCTGTGAATCGGGGTTTTTGGGTCTAAATTTAAGAAGAAAAGCCACGCGTCTTCTATAACAAAAATAGTAAAAGATAAAAATCACAAATATAATTATTAATACATATAACATTATTGAATCATGTGTAAATATAGGAATTGAATCATTTTCCGACTTTAATCTTTGTATAATTTGTAACATATCATCTGCTCTAGCGTCAATCCGGTTCAATCGATGTAAATCTAAATCGGGAATTTTATTATTTGAATTATTGTACTTAAACTTTTTAAACATGGCAAGATTACAACACGAATCGTTTATTAGATTGAAATCTGAATGGATGTGGCAAAATGATAAGTTGGATTTTTTTTTTTGTTATTAATTTTACATTTTCGCATAGTCCAATACAATCGGGTTTTAAAGTTACAATACCCGTACCTGAAATAGTATATTCAGTTATTTCAGTTTTACATTCTATGTTCAGTTTTGTTGGTTCAGAATGGGTAAAAACCCATCTATTGTTATCTAACGATTGCCAAATATGTGTGTGACCATGTAAGAAGTTAGTTTTACATTCTTTCGGCAGTGCAGTCAGAACCTTGAGTAAAATTTCGGTTTCACAAATTGGATAGTCTCTGATACTAAATTCATTAATCCGTTTACACATAAAGGTATCGGAGTTGACAATTTTACAACTTGAAATATCATTTAATATTATATATTTAGAATTATCTTGGCTTACAGCTACATACGTACTTGTTGGTATGACTAATGCATACGATTTATGATTTGTTACATTGTGCGGTACTGGGATTGGAATATTTTTATACAGATTATATTTATTTATATAAACTAAGGGGATCTTAAGAATAAAAACTAATTTACTATCAATAATATATGTTACAATTTCTGATAGGTTAATTAATACATTAATGTTCTCTAATTCTAAGTTTACAACAAATTCGGTGTATTTTGGGAGGTGTTTTACATTATTCACTAGATCTTTGTACAAATCATTAGGAGTCACAATGGATGGATGTAAAGTATTAGTTTTAGCAAATAGTATGGAATTAACAATATCTTCTAATTTATAAGATAAGCTTAACATAGAAGAATGGAGTACACTAAAGGTACTATGAATAGTAGATCTTAAAGTTAAAGAGTTAGTAATTAACGTAAAGTTATAAACATATGAAGATAGGTCTTCAAGCATAATATTTAATTCTTTTTCGTTTTTATTTATCTCATATATAGACTTATTAAAGTTAGCTATTGTCGATTTTGAAAACATTATATTATCAGTAACAAGGTCCAATATTTTTTTATTATTATGTTTTAAGGTTTGGATAGCGTTGTCGTATTTAATCGCATCATCCTCGTCCATCGTGCCAAACACGTGTTTAAAAATCGTGCCGATACCGGAAATCCATGCAGATCTTCTAGATCTAGTAGGAATAAGATGTGCTATAGAAGAATAATCTCTCTCGATTTCATAGTACATAGAAATAAGTGGTTGGAAGGTATTCTGGCACTCAAAGTCATTTATTACATTGCTTTGAGTGCAAAGGTATCGTGCGGACTGTAGTGCGTTTTTAATATTCTCGATGTGGGGT
>PDGT01000081.1:1426298-1512043 GCA_003671415.1 Megathymus violae | reverse complement strand
AACGCTGGCAGCTACTCCGTCAAATCACTCAGCACTTCTGGAAGCGCTGGCATGCCGAATACTTACATACTTTACAGCAACGACCTAAATGGCTTAGCAAAAGTACAAATTTTCAAGAAGGTGATCTAGTTCTCATCAAGGATTTGAACATGCCACCGCTTCTTTGGAGAAAGGCTAGGGTGATTCGGGTATGCCCAGGTTCTGACGGTATTGTAAGGGTGGTAGAGGTGAGAACTTCCACTGGCACTTTGCTTCGTCCAGTGGTCAAGCTCTGCCCTTTGTTGCCGAACCTTCAATGAATCAAAGCTTTATATTTTATTATTAACACATATATGTATATATATATTTTACTTCCTTTTTTTACAATTTGTTTTTTTTTTTTACTTATTTTAATATTGCTAAAGAGCTGAGTCGCTCTTTGGGGGGCGGTATGATGGATAATTTCCGAACGTTTCCTTTCCCTACCTGCATCCGCTACCTAATATCCTATACCTGAGGGTAGTACAAAAAAGTCGGCTTCTGCAACCGCGAGTGACAAATCAGGTCGAACTACGTGTTCCCTTCGATTTCGTTACAAATACTTTAAACTAAACCTAAAGAAGAAACAATATCGTGTCCCCGTGTAGTGCGAGCGGCATACGTTTATTGAGAAAGCAAAATCAACACATGAAGGATATTGGAAGAACGGAGAACGCGCGCGAACCCCACACCCATACGCGGAATAGTCGAACCAGGTATTCCTTTAACCCTTTCTTTCTTTATCCAACACGGAGTGCGCCACTCATAACATCCATTTACCGAAACAAGATTGGATGCATAAGAAAACGAGACAAATCAGATTATTGATTTAAAAATTGTAATTAATAGAAGAGAAACATACATATTTTGTAATTAGTTTCAGATTAATCTAAGAATATGACAATAAGCAAAGGCATGGCAAGGGTCCTGGACAATGTAACAGTTTGATAGCTATGATTAAATATGAAAACACCAAAATGTATGGGTCAATTCGACAAATCGATAACTTAGATCAGTCCATAATGTATGTTGTCTAGGCCCCTCAATGTATTCAGAGCTCAATTAATATGAAAATATTGAATGCGCCAGGCCCCTGGAGCCGCAGCCGGCTACGCACTTGGCGCGCGAGTTCATGGTGAAGACGCGGCGTCGCAAGGGCCTCAGCGAGGACGTGTCCATCAACAAGTTCTTCGACGATCCTATGTTGTTGGAGCTGGCGCGGCAGGACGTGCAGATAAACTGAATAAACTTTATTCTTCAACTCAATATTTTTTATTATTTCTTCCTCTTAACACTCGATAAATTGGCTGTGGAATTGTTCATAAGATTCTTTGATTAATGAAGGTCCTTAATTAACCTGATTGATTATTATTTGTACTTGCATCACATGTTTCCTCGATACGTGGTTCGGTTTTATTATAAAAGTTATTACATTGAATATATTACACTGTAGATATAAAGGGTAATTTGATAGCGTTAAAAATAAAAAGCAATGCAAAACAAATGCAAAGATTTTATTAAGAACTCTGTGCTCTTAAGTAACCGTAGTGTGGAACGGTAATTCCTGAAATTGCTACCTACAATTTAACATATTTATTAAACTCATTCGGCTTGCTTATAACTCTTGCACGATAATTTAAAATAGAAATCGTGTTAATATAAACGATGATAACATGATTTCCAGATCATCCGCCGTCGATCCGAAAGCTTCGCGTGTTTTAAACACGGATGTAATAGAAACAATAAAATTACGTTACGATTTCAAATCCTATCCAATGGAATCAAATCAGGATTTTTTTTCTATCGGATGTTCAATAAATTGGAAGGTGCAAAGTAGTAATACAATGTAAAGATATTATATCGATATCGAATCATTATCGGGCCGCCGCGAGGTGATTAGATAAACGGAAAAACACGTGCTCGGCCACTACGACCTGCAGGTGTGCTGATAAGATTGCACACGTCATTTAGAATAATTATTATGAAAGAATCTCGTATTAGATTTTATAATGATGGCCGATCGATAATCGAAGTATTGATCAGTTGTGAATACGCACATAACTTGTAAAACAAAAAGTGCGTGAGTAGTAAGAATACACCGGTTCTGGCTCACTCTGTACCCCCCCTCAACCTTCCCCCTTCCGCCGACAATAATTCTTAAGTTGGGGGAGGGGGAGGGGCTCTGACGGCTTAAAAAAACAAGTTTGGTGTTAAATTGTAGGTTTTCGACCATGCCCGATCGAATGCGCTGATCCGTTTTTTGCTAACTAGCGTAGTAACAAAGATAGTATTTGATTACTTTTTATTTTTATCAAAACACCACTTGAAGACTTTTAGTACTGTTATATCATTCAATAGTCTATCGTTACCAAACAGCCTTAAGAAGTCGTTGAGTGCATGACCTTAGAACTTATAATACAAATACGTGAGGCTATATCGTCCACAAACTGATGACAAATCATACTGTAATCTATATCTATTAAAAGCATAATGCCGTGCATTCTTTCTCAAGAATTCTTTGTGATATGCAGACGGTGGTCGGCCATACGAATCGAAACACTGACGGAATCCACTTGTATCGATGTGCATGGGTACCCAGTGGAAGTCTGGTTTACTGTCTGGATCCAAGTTACTTATTAGGTATGATGGAGTTTTTACATAAAGTGGTTTTCGGTTTGCTGCATATACGTTGTTACTAAGACTCGGATGAATTCTACCCAAATACTGCTTAATTTGTATCGTATCCATGGTATACCTGTATTTGTACCTCTGGTACATAAAACGGACGTTTCTGAAATGATAGCTCAAAGCTTTCTCACAAAGTATTTAAGGATAGAAAGAAGGTAAGACTCAAATGAAAGCTAGGGATTAGGTATATAATAATATTTATTCATATTCCTCTTATATTTATACAATTTCAACTTAACTGCTATAGTCTACGTTTACATTACGGTTCTTATCAATTTCAATAACGTTATGAAACTCTGCCTAAACGATACGATTAATAGTTTCAGTAAGAGTCGATTCAAATTGAACCTCGAGTCTTACACTACCATGCATTACAAGATTCCAATGAGTAATTGAATTGGATGTCAAATCAGGAGTTAGATCAAACGCTAAGAGGCAGTATCCTTTCGCATACTTTTCTCTAGATATCCATTACCTTCATTTAGAAAATATATGCCAGTTCCCGAAAATAATTTATGATAGGCTGCAGTATAAATGTTATTCTCGAATGACGGCTGTAAAGCTTTTGAAGGTATTTTTTGGCCATTAATATATAAACAAAATGTGTTCATACCATAGTTTCCAAAATTGAACGAATTTTTAGTGAGACTCCCATTAAATGCTGTATTATTTACAAATCCAACTATACATCTTTTAGGCACTTGCCTCAGAAATATATTGTCAATAGTCTTTCCCTGAACCCCTGATGGTATAGTTAAAACTTTGACTTTAGCGCGCGTAATGGGATATTGAGCTGTGGTAGGCTAACACTTTTTGATGCGCGAGTAATACGGTTGGATTGATTCGTGCTCTACGAACAACGAGAGTACCATCTGTTATGTACACTTGACATTTTAAGTCAGTAGTAGAAGCCATTAAATTAAATGATTCTGTAGAACGAACTAATTTTACACTCATTTGAACGCCCTTGATTAAAAAAATTTCCTGATTGAATGTGTCCCCATGAAGATGACCAGTAATTTATATTTCCTTTCTTTTCACTTGCCAGTTTTTGACGTTTAATAAATCCAGAGTTCCCTTCATCGGTTAAATTCATTTTTCCGGCTGAATCTTCATACCGAAGACCACATGTCAAATGAGATTCCTTAGCGGCTGGGGCATAATTTAGGAGAGTTTCCAGGTAAGATATGCATACGTATTGTTTGGTGGTGGCACAAGTTTTTGGTTCAAATATACATCAAGTTGGCTGAAGAGTGAGTGAAGCCAATTGTTGACTGGTGCTGTTACCGATGATGTGTTGATCTTTGATGAATCTTGGTTTAGTATCTTAGCCTTGATATGAATCAAAGTATGAGATAAATCGATATAGTCATCACCTGTCCCTGGTACTTGAAATTCATAGGTCTCCCATCAGCACGAGACGAGATTGATTTGTAATGTATCCATATACCATTTTCAATGCTTGTTTGTGTAGATGGTAAAGCATCACCACTTACCATTAAAAAACAAACTCTGATTATATGCATTCGCAAGAGTGACTAGGTAAAAAAGACATTTTTATTCTACTGATTATGAAAATATATCTATAATATCGGCAGAAGTAGTTTATTTTTAATAGCTTTCACCTTAACAGTTGAACCTGGAATGACTGATGCGAGACATTTCCTTTTTGTTATATACCCCGAACCACACATGTTTATTTTATCAATTTTACCATCTACTTTTCGTTTTCAATTTGAACTAACTTGTTTCAACCGAGATTTAATTGAATCTTACATGGGTCTCGCACTAACTAAATCTGATAGAAGTCCCACACCAGCGTTCAATGCTTCTTTACCTATAACCCTAGCAATACTAGAAAACCAATGGTATAACAGACCTAAACAAATCACCTAGAAAACTATCAATACTATGACCACGTTGACATGATGCACCTTTATACGAGTATATAACCCCAATATCAGAACCAGCTTGATGGGAATAATAATGTTCATATGGACAAGTGGTATTGTTATTATGACGGGGGTACATTGTCAAAATGGAGTTTAGTACACAGTGTCCCAAACTGGAATGGTATTTTTTGGCCAGTACTTGATCTGATATCTATTTCGATAGTATAAAATTCTCTTCTCATAACAGGCAAATAATGAATAGGTGAAAAAACATGCATCTTATTTGCCCCATAAATATATTTTGAGGGATCTAATGGTATAATTCTAAGTAATGGAGTCATAACATCACCTACTACCTGAGGTTCAACTATATCACAATAAACAAATAATTATGATGGTAGACCTAAATGTAAATTTGCCGGACATTTCCCATTGGTCCTCTCTACAAGATTTCTATCAGGCTCAAATCCAAGTTGAAAAGCTAACTTAGGTGATAATGTTAATGATTTAATTGACTCATCAGCAACACTTACATAGACAAACTTAGAAATTTCATCATACCGAAATTTTATATTTTCTTTGAGATATTTAAAGCAACCAATATTTGATTTATGTCATAATTAGTAGCTGGAATATGTGTCTTATAATAAACCAAAGATGCAATTTATTCATCTGGCATGGTCATAGTTTGAGAAATATATATGACGGCGCATATTTAAAGGATAAACATTTCTAAATTGTTTTTAAATGATTAGTTTGAATTATAATCGATTTGCTAACTTTATTTAATTTAGATAAATGTTGATTGCTTAACTTTAGATCAAGATCGTCATTTCATTTGTTGTTGTCGGTTACTGTAAAATAAGAGCGGGTGACCCCGAATAGGGTAGCAGTTCCGATTCTGCTCCCGTAGCAGACGGACACCCCGACATACTCTCGAGTAAGTCATCTTCACTTTTCGACTGCCATTTCTGGTCGTCGATACTCGTTTCGACCGCGACTTAATCGTTGGCTTTTAGTGTCATTTTGTGTTGGCAATAACTAAGTGTTCGTTTTATCGCGTTTGAGTTGGTGGATACCTAACGGTGACAACGAAGCCAACTAGCGTTGACCCGGTGCGCTTCTCAGTCCTCTCGGACTGAGAGAAACCGGAGACCCGATCCCACTGCACTGGGCCTTCCCAGGGTGACGGTTAGTGGCTATTTTCCGTTAGGGATAGCCACTGTTCTCGTAGTCCTCGTTCGTTTCGTTTTCATTTTGGGTTTCGTTTTCGTTTTTCGCTCCGCTCCCTGCCTCGGCAGGGAGGTTTTTCGTTAAGGATGAATCCATCAGAGCTAGGTCTCGTCCGTCGCCTCCTCGAAGTCCTGTCCCCGTTTTTAAAAGCGCCCCTCGACGAAAAAGTAGTCATCCAGGCCCTCGCAACACCACAGACAGACTCACCCGCGTCCCCTGACGACTCCCCCGCCCACGACATAGAATTCTCCGACGCGAACTCTCTATCATCGCGCAAAAGGCCCATCGAATCCGATGGCTCGTCTCATTTGTCCGACGACGGTACCGTCACTCCGTCGCAGTCCGACGACCATGCCTTCTAGCCCGTCGTAAGTAAGCGCACTAAGCGCCTCACCAAGCGCATCACGAAGGCGTCCGCAGAAGGAAAACCTTCCCTTCCCTCCGCTTCCCAGCCCGTCCCGCTCATGTCCTTAGACACCAGCGCCCCGTCCTCCTCGAGACAACTCCCTCCCATTAAACCGGCATCCCTCTGCTCACCCGTCCCTCCCCCAATCAAGGCCCCGCCACTGGTACTTGTCCGGGATAAATCTAAGTGGCTATTACTCACGCAGCTGTGCTCCGACAGCAAAGTATTCTTCACCCACGCCAGAGTAATTGGCGACACCGTTAAGGTGTCCTCACCAAACACAGACGTATTCCGAGCCCTAACGTGGCTCCTCACTCTCAACAAGATCCCGTTCCACACTTACGCCCTTCCGGAAGCCATCCTAGCCGACTTGGTCGCCCAAGGACATCCCGTCGAAGCCGTACATAAAATGTACAGCAACACTGGCAGGCAATACCCGCTGGCACTAGCCATCCTCACAAACACTCCCGAGTCCCGGAATATTTTCCGCGACGACATTACCATCTGTGGTCTCTCATTCATTAAGGTCGAACCCCCGCATAGACGCGGCTTCCCTGGCCAATGCCATCGCTGCCAGCTCTACGGCCACGCAGCAGCCAACTGTTCCGCGAATCCCAGGTGCGTTAAGTGCCTGGAACCTCACAGCACGAAAGAGTGCACGCGCACACGCGACTCGGAGTCGCCTCCAGCCTGCGTTCTCTGCGGCCAAGCCGGCCACCCGGCCAACTACCGTGGCTGCCCAAAAGCTCCCCGTCCCGTCCCACCCAGGACTACCGCATGGAAGTCTTGGAAAAACACCCAACCTGGCCCACCGCCGATCACCGAACCCAGCTTCCCTCCTCTGAGGACGCCCAACGCACCGCCTAGGCCCGAGCATTTCAACTTGTGGAGACGTTTCGATTCTTCCGCGGCCCCCGTAGCTGCTCCCCGCCCTGCCCCGGCCGCCCCGAGCGACCGGAAACAGGCGGAACCTCGCGCTTCTAAAACCTCGCAACCAGGGGGTATGTCCTCTCTGGCCGAGGACATGAAAACAGTTTACGACGTCATCAAAACGTCGACATATCCGAGATCTCCATCCTGGCACGCAAGATACGGGCGGCGACCACACCACAGCAGCGCCTCCTAGCGCTCGCTGAGTACAGCCATCTGCTAACATCGTTATAATGGCTCAAGCACTCAGTGCGCCTTCCTGTCACACCGATCGTACCAAACCCAAGGGCGTCTCGCTCGTCTCGTTCAACACTCGCGGTCTCCGCTCCAACATCCCAGAACTAAAGGAATTCGTTCGCAACAACGCTACTGACTTACTACTAGTTCAAGATACCTTTTTAAAACCCGCCTACACCAAGGGCCTATCAATTCCCTCGTACAACCTTATACGCAACGACAGAAACGACAGAACCGACAGACGCCCTGGCGGCGCCACTAGCCGCGCAGGTGGTGGCACCGCTATTTACTATAGAAAGTTGCTCCACTGTTCCCCTATTGAGACTCCTACACTCATTAACATACAAGCCACCGTTTGCAAGCTGGGTATGACTGGGCATCCGTCCCTGATCATAGCCTCAGTCTATAATCCGTCGGGAACTCCGCTTTTGAACTCTTAGAGGCCCTACTCTCTCTAGGAGACTCGGTTATATTATTTGGAGATCTCAACTCCAAACACACAGATTGGAAGTGTCGATCGACCAACGCGAATGGTATCAAACTCAGTCAATTCATAGCGACACGGGACGTCGATGTCCTTTGTCCTTGTCCGTGACCTGGATCAAGCACTCCATTCTCCAGGCATTATCGATCTCGCGCTAGTTAAAGGAGTCGCTCTCAATCTAAGGGCGATCGAAACGCTCAACGACTTAGGCTCTGACCACCGGCCGGTCTCTCTTAAACTCGGGCCTTATGCCACCGATCCATACACTTCTACTAAAACCTTCACCAACTGGGAAGGCTATAAAAAATCACTCGTAGCAGGTCTCGATGCCCCAGACTCACCACTGGCTACTTCGTCAATACGGAAAAGAACGTAAAGTCTCAGCGGTCAACTCTCTAACTCATTTAGTATAATCATCTCTCCGTGACAACGAGCGTGTAGTCGAGGTGCAAAACCGAAAACTACCACTCGATATTAGGAATCTTATTCAAGCCAAGAATGCAGCCCTCAGAAGGGCCGCACTCTACCCCACCCCAACATATAGAAAGCGAGCCAACACTCTCCAGCAACGTGTTCGCTCTCGTCTTGCCGAAGTGAGGAACTCCAATTGGGACTCCCTCATGGAGAGGATCACACCCTCCCATAAGGCGTTCTACAAGGTGGCGAAAGCCTTCCGAGCTGAGCCCATCGTTGTTTCCGTTGACGAAGTTCAAGACATCATCCGGGGTTTAAAACCTCGCAAAGTGCTAGGAGCCGACGGCATCTCTAACGTTGCGCTTAAACACTTCCCCGAGCAGGTTCTTTCTCTTTTAGTCCTCATTTTCAATGTCTGCTTGCATCACTGCTTCTTCCCATCCGCTTGGAAGGAAGCAATCGTAATAGGAATTCCCAAACTCGGTAAACCACTTAATATACCCTCCAACCACCGCCCCATCAGTCTCCTCAAGGCTATGGGGAAAGTATTCGAACGCGTTATTCAATCCAGACTAAGGAACATTCTCTTCCCAATAGACGGTCAACCATTAATCATTCCACAGCAGTTCGGCTTTCGTGCCAAGCACTCCTGCCCTCAGCAAATCCACCGCATAGTGGAATATATCCAAAACGGTTTTTACCCTAAACGCAAGCACACAGTCGCGGTCTTCTTCGACGTTGCCAAAGCTTTCGACAAAGTTTAGCACGGAGGACTCCTCTATAAACTCCATCACCAAGGTCTGCCAGATCGCGTTGTTCGATTGGTCGCTTGCTATTTTTAACGTATATTAACGACATACCCATCCCCAAAAACGGCGTGCAACTCTCGCTATTTGCAGACGACACTGCCCTCTACTATCAAAGTCAGAAGTTAGATTCAGTCCTTTTCAGACTCCAACACTCAGTTAACGAACTAGGCAAATGGTTCTCCAAATGGAGAATCGAAGTCAACGCGGAAAAAAGCTCCGCGGTATGTTTCCGCTACAAGACCGGACGTAGACCAGACGACCCTAACATACGTTTGCTAGGCACCCCTGTTCCGTGGAAAACCACTACCAAGTACTTAGGAGTAACACTAGACTCTAGACTGACCTTCAGACCGCACGTCCGTAAAGTCACTAACTCCGCCAGATTCTACATGGGCCGACTGAACAGTCTGTTGGGGAGGCACAGTAAGATGTCCCTCAGAAGCAAGCGAACGCTCTACAAGGTTTGCATACGACCGGTGATGTCATACGCCGCCCCTGTCTTCGCACATGCCGATCCCCGAGTCCTAGATCCTATCCAAGTAGTCCAAAACCTTTTTTGCAGGATCGCAACCGACCTTCATTACGATCTGCAACTCCTCACAGTTCAGAAATCTTTTAAAGACTACTGTACTGCATTTTTCAAATCCTCAGAGGAACATTCAAATCCACTAATCAGACAGGCAGCGGATTACACCGCCCCTAGTCTTACAGGTCATCAAATCCGGAGGCCAAGACACGCCCTCACAGCTCCCCCTGACAAGATATCTTCTGACTTGGACCGCCGACTGGCAGCCCACAGTTAAAAACTCACATCATAACAGTTAGTAGCATCCCTAAGATGCCACATAGTCTCTCTATTCGACAACACCTTCAGTGTTACAACGAGCGTATGCTCCCTCGGGAGTGCCGCTAGCACCCTTTCCTTCCCTAAGGATGGGTCGCTTCCGATGAAGGCTTAGAGGCCACAAGGCCAAAGCCAACTCGGGTGGTGTTTAGTGGGTACCCTACGGGAGTCCCACATAACCAGAGCAGCCGGCTGCCTGGTATGCTAGGAGCATTCACCACCCCCTTCCCCCGCTTCCGGAGGGTAGCCCATTTTCCATCTAGTGGGCGCAAAAAAAAAAATAGGGTAGCCAGTTGGTGCCTAAGCATTGTCAGTGGTGGTTGTTTTCGAAAGACGCGACACGAGGTGCACTCTCGCTAACCTATTGACTCTTAATCGTGATTCATCTTGTGTAACAAGTTATACTTAGTGCATAATTGTTGTGGAATAACAATTGTTCATGATAGACATTTCATTATTCGAAGTTTCCACTATCTTCAAGCTTACCATGGAACATAATAGCTAAGACCGCTCCGCAACACCATTCTGATAATCTGTTATATATAATAATTTCATGTTCTTGGACAGTAAACATAGTGCATGGATATTGAAATTCAACAACTTCAACTGACCACTCTCCATCTAACTTTAAAGCTTTTGGCAATTTTGTTGAAAACATAGTAGTTTTGTTATCAGGAAAATATTCTATTGAAATATTACGAAGCAATGTAAAATAAAAATTTTCTTTAATCATATTTTTCCAGATCCGATTCTAACACCCAACTATTAAATTTGTTTGGATAACCATTCCACTTGACAAACACTTGCTTTCTGTTACCAGAATAATGCGTGCGAATTATTTTATCTATTTTATTACTTGACGTGGGGTTGTAAGATACTTTTTGTAATTCTTTCTCATAGAATGTACCACTTATGGATTCATTTTGCCAGTCTTTTAATGTATAAACAACCCAAGGAGAACGTTCTATGATGGAAGATATAATAAATACTTCATCATTCCAATTGGACTCGTATCTCTTTTGGAATATATGTTTGTATTTTGTGATCCTTACGTAGTCGCCAATGTTAAATTTCGGTAGTTGTGTTTTTGTTTCGTTATTCCTTTTTTTTCCTGTCATATAAATTATTCCATACGTCCATAATATTACTCGCACTTACATCACAGGAGTACATCTTAATACTGGTGTGATAACTATGGTTATAAGCGTATATCAGGTCTTGTAAAACATCAATATACTTATAAGTATTTTTATGAGTAAAATATCGCCACATCTTCATCTTAAGTGTCCTCTGAAATCTTTCAACAACACTTGCTTTGATGCTAGGTTTTTATTGTATAGTAGTTAATATTTCTGGTTTTTAAAAATCTTTGAACGTCCCTTGAAACAAATTCTGTTCCCTTGGCGGATTGTATATGTATATGGGTTGCATTAGCTTCAGTGAAAATACTTTCAAAACAATGTTCAATATTCTCAGAATTCTTATTTTTCATAGCTCTAACATATGCATATTTACTAAACACACCCATAACACAAAGAATATAATTATAACATATATATAGAATAAGATCTCGAATCACTTAAATCTGCTTGCCATAGGACATTATAGTTTGAGAGCACATATTTATTTCGAGGAAATTTTCTTTGTACAGGTTTATGTAATGTATATGTGTCTTGTGATTGTAACCACTCTTTCACATCGTCTCTTTGCATTTTACTCTTTTTTACTTTTGCTAATTTATCAATCCTTCCATACCCAGCAGGGTGTGAAGGAGTGTAGTAAATGTTGTTTATTTCTAATAGGGGTTCCATCGTTCCCACTCAATTTTTTTCTTTCCTTTATCTTTGTCTCTCTCACTATTAGATTGTGTGGCAGTCAGATCCTTCTTTGGTGTGAAATATTTATGATCATCAATACCTAGCTGTGACATGAAAATAGTTCTTTTCGAATTCTCCATATATGTCAATGGGTCGTATTAAATCACTTACTAAGTCTATAATATTACTACCCGGAACTTACACCTTATCTGTATATATTGTACCCGCATCATCCCAATTTATTTTGTTCTTATTTTCATTCAATTAATTCAATAATAACTCACCTCTCTTTACATAGGTTTTAGGTATCACTTTTAGTATTTTACTTATGAAATGAAATGAAATGAAATGAAAAAAATGTTTATTCGTAGTGTAAATGCCGCAGCTGAACATAATATAATACACAAAAAAGAGATAAAAAAAACACAATTAATACAAACACGATAACGTTACACCCTAAGTATATGCTAAACTAAACCTAAATACAACATTAAATGTCCGTGCTGCAGCGTTACGAGCTACGAATGGGCCCAGCCTCAGCTTAAGCCGCGCGTGAGCACAGCGCTGATATTTCAGTCTAGGCCCTGCCTTCCGTGACGGAAGCCTTAGTGAGTATAGCGGTGTGCAAGTATTTTCATTTTGCCTTAAATTATAATTGATCTTAGGTGTCTGATCGTCAACAATTTTAGGATGAGTTGACGTTGGTCTCTGATCGATAACTATTTTAGGCTTAGTTGCATCTTCGGTTTTATGTTCATGTTTCATGATGGTGTTAGTGATATTATAGTCATCATTAGGAATATTTGTAACAATGGGTAATTAGAATGGGTGTCTGTCTTTTTGAGTGTAATGTAAATATCTCTGTAATATTTGTAAATAAAGAATACACTTTTTTCTATCATCCAAATCACTTTTTAAAATGTTTTGCATTTCACCATCTAGTCTGGACATGGGATTTTCTGATGACTGTGGTTGCTTCATTTTATCTATCAAACTTGGTTCTATGAGTATCATTTTCTTAGCATGTTCCATGTTTAAGCCAGGCTACCAACTAATGCGCTAATAATAGATCCTAATATAATAGATAAGAAAGATCCTCCCTCATGAATAATTATATTTTTGCGTATTTTATTTCTAGTTTTGCTAACTGTCAAAGCAAGTTTTTTAATTTTTTCAACCTCTTCTTTTCTTTTTCTTTAAGTGGTATCTTAACTTGTAAAATGTTATGTATACTGTTACGTGTCAGGATCCGTAGGCTCGTAAAAATGCCACAATCGTTCCGCAGAGACTTTATTTTACTTCACACACACTTCACAATCACAGTTACACTCGTAGATTGCAGGTATTCGCTTCGTAGGGAGAGAACTCTTCACTTCGTATCCGGAGACCGAATGCCTTGTGGCCGACCCTGCCCGCTATTTATATCGATTTCCGGGCTTCCAGATCCTTCCACGCCCTTTGTTGAAGTAAGCAACAACAACAGGAATTCCCGGAAATCGACATAACAATAGCGGGTCAGGTAACAACCCCATTTCGGCCCTCATCCATGCTAATCCCCTTTTGCTCGACGCATACGGGCCAGATTGGCCTGGAGTGACCCAGGTAGTTTTTATTACTACCTGGGTTTCTCTTTTATTGCCTCTATTGTTTGCCTCTCCGTTACGGTCGGCCACCCTTCTCGAAACTTCGTAAGCCTGCCGATTTCGAGAAGCTTCGTAACAATACATTCACATATACAATTTATTACTTCTTCAGTGCAGGACAATAATATCACTTTTTGATATTGTGGTTTGAGTATATTGAGTGCTTGTAGAAAGTTCTTATGCGTCTTTAAGCTTCGAGACATCATTTTTAAATGATAGGAAATTGTAGATGCTTGGTATATTTAAGTCCTTTAGTGGGGATATAAACAATACAGTAACCATCTGAAGGGTATACACCAATACCTCGCTTTGCGTCGTTTCATTTTGCGTTTTTTTCGAAGTTGCGTCGCTGCTTAATTTTTACTGATTTTCACTGTGCGTCGTTAGATTTTCGAAGTTGCGTTGTTTTGGATTCGAGGCTTTAATTTTTTTTTATTTTTTTTCCTAAAATATGGCAACACCTTTGTTTTTAATTGCACCATGCCATCAAAATTTGGGGATTCCCTTTCTAACTAAAAATCAACGCAAATTTAATACAAATTTTATTTTCACTTTGTTTTGCTTATTTTGGAGTTCAGCTTAATTACGTAGTGTAAGGTAATGTAGTGTGTTGTGCTTTTTTAAAAAGATAATAAATTTACATATATAAAGTTTTACGTGGTGTTTTTGGTTACAAAAAAAAATAAATATTTCCCCAATTTATTTATTGGCAGAGTTATAGTCATTTTTACATAAATTTGTATTTTTTTTAACCAAATATGAGGGAAAAGGGCGCTGCTTGTAGAATTGCCAAAAATACTAAAAAAAACTATCAGCTTGGAGACAAAATTAGATATTCTGCGACGATTTGATAAGGAAGAAAAGGCTGTGGAGATAGCAAAGGCTGTTGGTTTGGCTGCAACAACTTTCAGAACTATTAGAGATCGAGATGGGGATAAAATAAGAGAGGCTGCAAAATTGGCAACATCACTAGATGCTAAAATGATGACGCGTACAAGGAGTGCTTTGATGATCAAAATGGAGTCCTTGCTTTCTATTTGGATTGAAAATCAAGTTGCGCAGAGAATACCATTAAGTAAAATGGTAATTCAGAAGAAAGCAAAAAGTGTATTTGATGACATAAAAAGTAAAGTAGTATCCAACTATAATGCCAATGGTAGTGAGAATGAAACATTTGACGCTAGTCAGGGCTGGTTTGAGAGATTTAAGGTTCGAGCAAATCTGCACAGCATTGCTCTTAAAGGTGAAGCAGCTAGCGCTGATATAACTGCTGCAGAACGCTACCCGACTGAGTTAAAAACATTAATTCATGAGGGGGGCTATGATTCGAAACAAGTCTTTAATGTTGACGAGACTGGGTTATTTTGGAAACGTCTACCTGACAG
Source organism: Megathymus violae (assembly GCA_003671415.1). Taxonomy (NCBI): domain Eukaryota; kingdom Metazoa; phylum Arthropoda; class Insecta; order Lepidoptera; family Hesperiidae; genus Megathymus; species Megathymus violae. Next base: position 1,497,243 of record PDGT01000081.1, on the reverse strand, counting down.
AACGTTCATATCTAAAATAGAAAAATCTGCGCCAGGATTTAAAGCTAGCAAGGATAGACTGACTCTTCTTCTTGGTAGTAATGCAAATGGTGATTTCAAATTTAAACCATTTCTCATTTATAAATCAGAAAATCCAAGAGCTATGAAAGGTTGTTCAAAGAATCTGCTTCCGGTCCACTGGCGAGCAAACAAAAAAGCATGGATGACAACATCATTATTTAAAAACTGGGTTACAACTTGTGCTATTCCAGAAATTAAAGCTTATTGCATCAAGGAAAACTTAAACATCAAGGCTTTGGTTCTAGTAGACAATGCTCCAAGCCACCCAGTTTATGTTGATGAGTTGTCAGAAAACGTGAAATTTGTTTTTTTTTCACCTAATACGACACCAATTATTGAGCCGATGGATCAGGGAGTAATATCGACTTTCAAAAGTTATTACCTTCGACGAACATTTAAACTTCTTTTAAGTGAGACTGATGGACAAGATAAGCCTACCATGTTAGAGTTTTGGAAAAAGTTCAGCATTATGAAAGCCATAAAAATCATTTCTGATTCGTGGGAAGAGGTTAAACCATCTTGCATGAATGGTGTTTGGCGCAAAATATGGCCTGAATGTGTTCACCGAAGCGCTGCGGAAGTAGATGGTACACCAGCTGTTCGTCATGAAATTTCCAATTTAGCTAGAGAGTCTAATTTTGAAGGTATGGAGGAGACCGACATAAATGAATTGCTAACCTCGCACAACCAAGAATTCTCTAATGAAGAACTATTGCAACTGGAATTGCATTTTGCTAATGAAGAAGATGACAGTGACCGTTTAATAGAAATCTCCAAAGAACAAAATTTAACCTCCAAACAAATTTCTAAAGCGATGTGTTTGATTGACGAAGCTATAGAGATTTTTTTAAAAAACGATCCTGACAGCGGAAGGAGTTTAAAAGTGTCCCAGGCGGTAGCTACGAATATCAATTGCTACAAGGAAATTTATCTTACGTTGAAAAAAAAGCTGTTCAACACACATTGGACCAATTTTTTGTGAAAGAAAGCCGACCTACGACAACAGCCACTCATCAGACAGTGATTAATTTTAATTTTCATAAATTAAATGAATATGTAGTTTATTTTGTTTAACTGAATACATTTTTTGTATATTATTTTTGTTTGAAAAATTTTACTTTGTTCAATTTTATTTTTAAAAGGTAGTATTTTCATAAGCCTGGAACCTATCTTCGATCATTAAATGGTTTGCTATAGAAAATCTATTTTCACTTTGCGTCGTGTTTTTTTGGAACGTAACCCCGACGCAAAGCGAGGTATTGATGTATTTTTGTTTTAAGCCTACACATGTCACTGGTATTTTGTTTTAAATCTACCATCAAATATCCATGAGGTTCCTGTTGCATCTTTGTAAGAATCTTCGATTAATTCCACATTTTCTGGTGACACTTGTGTGGCTAAGTGGCGAATTTGTGTTTTATCACGAGGATTAAAAAAAATATATATAATTTGAGTTAAGGGATATATCTCTTTGACCTTTAGTAAATATATCAACTATTCGACCATCCGATTCTCTCATAAGATCATCAATAATTATAAGGTGAGGATCTTTTCCATCAAACATATTAAGGTCTGGTATACCTTGATAATAGTGTACATTTTTCAAGTTGTATAGTGGTTGCATTTCGTCGAAACACTATGTTATTCTGGTAAAACTTATAGTACAAACTTCTTTTACATATTGGATAAGTTTGTAACGAAATGTGACTTCCCACATCCACTTGGCCCTGCAACTATTGCAGTAAATGGGTGAATGGAATGAAACATCATAAACGAATGAATTGCTTTAAATTTAATTTTCAAGTGATAATTATTTACAAATTAAAGTATATTTATTACATTATATATCTTATAACTAAACTATTACTGTAAAAAGAAAAACAAAGACAAAAATCAGTAAAACTATTGTCTATGGTAACTACATTCACACACAAACAAAATTATTCTTACACTTAGATATGACAAAATTAAGATAAGTACATTAAACATTACATTAAGTTCATAAACAAACAATTATTTAGCCTTATCGTAGTTTGTAATGACCCCAAGCTAGTGTGTCTGTTTTGTTTGGTAGAATATATATTTTAGTATCACGGTAGGATAAACCGATTTTATTTATTTTTTCAGTGTAAATATCATGTTTGATCGATTTCATTCTAACCATTGTTGCTAACTGAATATCATTTTGGAAAAGACATGACTTATAATTCTGTAAACATCTTTTTTTTGGTTACACTTTTGTTAACACCTTTAGCTTTTGCTACAAATTTATTATCCACATCTATGTACGCCATTTTGGATCTCAAACCTACAAAATATTTAAATATATTTTTTCTTATTTATTTTTGGGTATCCATAAATATTGTCAGACGGAATACAGAAGTATCAAAATATGTTTGAAGATCAGGCTTTATAGCTTGATAGAAATCTTTTGTAAAGATTTGATATATGAAACTGTCAGTATCTATATACAATAATGTAGCTTTATTTTGGAATTTTGAAATCATGTAGTTATAATGGAAATCATATATAAGAGTTTTTTTATATGTCTAAAATACAGAAACCTAAATAAATTGGTTTATTATAATTTAATTTAGATTTAAACATTTGTACTGCCACTAAACTTTCTGTAAACATCGTTAAATTGTTAAAAGTCCGGCCTCGCAATATAATCGTTTACTCCTAAGACTTTACCTTTATTTTCCCAATGAGTCAATAACTTCACATTAATTAATTTTTCTATATTCTCCATTGTTTGGCCGAATACGGAATTATTCATTAACTTATAAAAATCTTTTTCGAAATCTGATTTTGCAAAAGTTCTAATATTTGTATTTAAATCAATATAGGTCCGTAACCAAGGGCTTTGTTTAAAATTTAATATTCTATGGAATTTTTTATTAACCGCATTCCCATTTGAAGTGATTGTTTAAGATTTCTATAATGTATTTTATATTTTACTTTATTATTTAAGTTCGGTACCAATTTTATATCTTTGGTTTCACCTATGCATATACTTTCGGGGCACAAAGGCAAATCAGAATGTAAATCATGAAGTTCATCAGGATATTCTAAATCAACTTCCAAAACAAAACCACACTCTGAAGTATCAGGTACGTCATAATTCGTATCAGAGCTCACTCATTCAAAAGATCCGGTAGGAAGATATTCAGACATAGCCCAACCGTATAAATTTGTTGCATCTAAATATATAAGATACAATTCAGGTTTACAGTATGATTTGTCATCAGTTTGTGGACGATATAGCCTCACGTATTTGTATTATAAGTTCTTTGGTCATGCACTCAACGACTTCTTAAGGCTGTTTGGTAACAATAGAGTATTGAATGATATAACAGTACTAAAAGTCTTCAAGTGGTGTTTTGATAAAAATAAAAAGTAATCAAATACTATTCATTGTGTTGTTATATTTAACCCTTGTCACCCCTCGATACAATAGGCATGGTCCTTACTTGATCAGTGTATTGTTATGCTCTGTTCAGATTAGATAACGAGGTAGTGTTACGACAACGGTGAAGCTCTCTTTGTTTCTACGCTGGTTAGCAAAAAACGGATCAGCGCATTCGATCGAACATGGTCGAAAACCTACAATTTGTCACCAAACTTATTTTTTTTAGGCCGCAGAGCCCCTCCTCCCCAACTTTGGAATTATTTGTTGGCGGAAGGGCGAAGGTCGGGGGTGGGGTGGACAGTGAGCCAGACTGGTGTATTCTTACTACTTGCATGTAGATTCGAACTCAGGTCTCCCGACTGAATATACTGATCGAGGTGAATATGGAACCAGGTACACCGAAATAAAAGTATAGAAAATAACATTGATCTGATTTAATTTACATGGTCCAGTGTGATATAGGTCCTCATATAGTTAATTTACTTCTACATATTCATCTGTTACCTTAATCCATCTACTTGTAACAAATATACCATTTTTAAAGCTGTGCTGACGAATCTTAATAATATTCTTCTGGTCCCCGATTAACTCTACGTTCAAACTCTTATAATTTCCGTCAGCCCCCAACGACGTTATCTCAGTTATCAGCGATTGTGTATAATAGGATGTTGGAAAGTGGCCTTGACACGCTGCAAAATAAAATGTATCCGCATTGTCGTGGATATCAGTAACTGAGATATTACCGACTCTGTACACCTGGCCCATATCTGAAGGACACTGTATACATTGGAGGGTATCGGCTATCCTGCGGTCAACATCATCCGTTTTCCAATATATGACTTCTTCATTAACACCAAAATCTGAAATGTCATTATGACATCTCAAAACTGGGTCATCGGGATCATGCGCAGGACAATGGCATTGTTCCACGTATCTGTTGAAAAGTTTTTTAGGGTAAATGTCCAGTCGCATAAGTGATAATATAATTGTCGCATCGTTACGAGAAACTCCCGTCGGTTTGGTTCGATCCAACTTATCCTTCGTTTTAAAATAATAATGAGTTCCATCAGTTATGAAATTAAATTTTAAATCAAAAGTTGTAATCACGTTGTGGTTATGAAAATGGTAGTATTGGAACGGTATACCGGATATTGTTTTTACGAAGAAAACTTTGTTTGTTAACTGAGGAACATACACAGCTTTGTAAAACCGAGCTTCATTGATCGTGTTAAAATTCTGCGACACAATGTCTTTCAGTTCGGGGTGTCTAATGCTCTGTAACATGTAATAACAACTAGCGTCGAAAGCATCAGCTAACGTTTGGTCGTAAGTAGTTCCAATATGTTTGTTTTTAAACACTATTTCAGTTTTTATAAACTCCCTTGCGCCTTCTCCTTCCACTCGATGCTTCACCCAATGCGGGATGATGTAAGTATCGTCGGTCTCTAGACGCACTTGAACCTCTTTATCACCGGACAAATACATGAAGCTATCTCCCTCCACTTTCACATACATCAATAGAGTGTACAGGGAACACTCCTCCGACGACCTTTGCACAAACATAGTATCGTAATGGCTATCAAATTTGCCACCATAAAGATATCGGTTCCACTTGAACACATCGTTCAGCCGGAAATTGCCTTTTGTAAAGAAGCGGGTCAATATGTGTTCAATTTTTTCTTTTATATCATTATTACGAAACATCATAACTTTTCCATCTCGTTCATTGTCGTTGTTGGGTGGTGTGAATAAAAACATATAAAAAAAATCATCCAGGTGTATGTCTATCTTATAGTACAATCCACATTCGTCAATAAAAAATTCACTAGACGTGGTAATTGACAAATCTTTAATTGGATTATTCAATAAATTCACAGTTTTTAAATCCATTATGTTTTCATTAAAGTCGTCAAAACCGATAAACCGGTAGTCAAAGAACATGATACTGTAGTTATAGAAATGTAGTGCACCCTCAATCCATCCTCTCAAAAGTTTCATTATTTTAAATTTCTTCGTCGGAACGTAGCTTGCCATACAATGTAGCTGGTATCTCTCCCAGTCCACCGTGTCTCGCTCATCCCGGTGGTACATAACGGGAGTAACTTTATCCAGACATCCATCGATGACTGTCTTCAAAGTTTTATTGATCGTTTTTGCGAGCTGACTGTACATAAATAGGTGTTTCACAGAAGCTTGAACGTACTCATCTTCCTCAATTTGACCCTTATAAAATTCACGTAATCTGTAGATAGACAATTTATAGAACTTATTGTCTTTATCTTTCGTCAACGATAAAACTGGAAAAGCGTCCAGTATTTCATTCTCTAAAATAGCTTTATGAGTTTATTTTTATGAGTTTATTAAATTTTGTAGAATAATTATGTTCTTGACTTAGTAGTATTTATTTATTTACTATTAATGTACACGCAGAAACAATTTATATGAAAATTAAATAAAAGGTAACAATGTGCAAGATTACTACTTATTTCTTTTAGAAATCTCTTCCACTAGACCCAGGGTCTTAGCACTCAGTACATTGAATTTGTTCTGTTTTAATAGTAAGATCATTTTGCGTTAGATGGCTCTGTAGACATGTTAAGTTTTAGTTTTTAAAATCTATTTCAAAACACATTTATTTATTGTAAAACAATATTTAAAACGAATAAGACTTTTTTAAATGCTTAAATAATATAAAAAAATATATAAATAGATTGTATAGCGATTTGTCAAACTCTACTACCGATTCTGTCAAAATCAATTTATTCCGTTTCCGTTTGTTTCGTGAATGTGTTCAGTTGCGATTTTTAGTGATATTTTTAACTACTTGGCGCTCTCCTGGACTCTAATAACTGTTCTATATTTGACTCTTGCAAACTATACTGGACTCCGCTTTCCTCACGATTTGGGATTTTGTTGCTTTTGAACATGGCTGGTTCGTATAGAAGTTGTTGTGTTTCAAGTTGTGGTAAAACTCGTAAGTATAATAATTGTAATTGCATTGTTTTTAAAGATTTTACTTTTACGCTTTACTTGTAGTGTCAGAATTAAAGTAAATCCTTCGCGCATTGCAATAATTAATATCAATTTGGCATCTAGAATTGTTATGCAAAATATAGTTCTGTTGTATCATTTTGTTCTGCTGAAATAGAAGGACGACTACAAGGAGTTATCTAAACAAATATAGTAATTCTTTTGTGTATATCATGCAGGTATTGATAATGTAGTTTTACATGCATTTCCTGATCCAAGAAAAGAAACAGAAAGATTTAAAATGTGGGTGAATGCAGTAGGCAGTTCGGTTTCTACATTAGATAACCAATTTATATTTAGAAATCGAAAGATATGTCATAATCATTTTGAGGAGAAATATTTGACTTGGACAAGAAGATTAGCATTTGGTGCTGTACCAACTTTACATTTGCGTGGTAAGTTTAAATTTTTTAATCAGTTATTGTCAATTCAATTGATGAATATGTAATATAAATGTGTTAGGTTATTAAATAAAATGTTCCTTTATGTACTTAAACTTGATGCAAGTTCTGATTGGGACATATAAACTAAGTTTTTAATGATTGAATTGGATAATCTCAACCTTAACCTCTGTAGCTATCCCTCTTCACTCTTTTTCTATAGCTTCAACCACTAGATTTAATTACATAAAATAATTTTACTTACAGGGTCTCAAGTAGAAAGATTTCTATTGACAGACATAACAAATATTTTTTCAAATGATGTAAAAGGTCCTGTCCCCTCTACATCAAAAAATTATATTAAAGAAACTAATTTGGAACCTCTCATTGCTTCTACATCTTCAGGTATATATAATTTTTATATTTATTATGAGTTTTATTTACTTCTGCAGTGATAATAATTATTCACAATTCAATACCTCTTATTAGCAAAGAAGTTCACCATTAGCATCAGATTGGATTGTGTTTATGGTTAGACACTGCCTTATTATATTTACATAGTACTGTACAATAACCTTTATTTTTCTTGAAATTTCAGATGTAACTTCTACTAACAACCCTGAATGGGCAATTACAGACAAGATATCTGCTTTGACCTCTTCGAGGCATAAACAAAAAGGTATACAAATTTTTATCTTTTTCTGATACCATTAACTCTAATAAGACTATGATGTAGTTGATTGACTTAACTGCATTAAATATTAAGCTTTCACTTAACATAAACATAAACCTCACCAGTTGCTAATTTAGATTAATATTGTGCAGTATGTATTGGCCGTATTGGGGCGGCCTAGAATACTCTCTAGAATACCCTCCTAGAATACTCTCCCCAATCCCATGCTGACAAAACAGGGTGTCGTAAGAGGCGTCAGAAGTCAGCCAGCTTGGTGGTAGGGCTTCGTGTAAAGATAATATTATCAGTATTATTATTAAGTCATTAATATGGTATTATTATCTTTCCGTAAAGCCTGCCTGGCTAGCTACCACCCTCCTTCTTGAGTCAGCCGCCAAACGACTCGTCGTGTTCCGGCTGGGGGCTTGAGAGCCAGTTCTTTCTTTTTTACCTTCTTCTAATTTCCAGGCCGACAATGCATCAGTGATACCATTGGTTTTGTTGATGTCCATGGGCGACGGTGACCACTTACCATCAGGTGGCTCGTCTGCTCGTTTGTCGGCTATTAACATAAAAAAAAGAGTTAAAAAGAATTACTAGTTTCGAAAAATAGTCCTATTTCTATTTATAAAGATGTTATTGCCTCCATGTAGTGGAACTTATTTTTTACTTTAGATAGGCTCACATTATCTGATATTTTTCCAGGTTCAAAATTCATGAGTGATAAAACGGCATTGGTAAAAATGTTGAAGACGATTACAAAGAAAAAATACAATTATGCCATTCGTCTGAAAAAAGCCTTAAGGTTGTCTGAAAATCGAACTTTTCAAAATACCCTGAAAAAAAAAGGAAAAATATATAAACAAAGGAAAAATATATAAAGAAAAATCAAATATTAAAAAGAGACATATTTGAAGTAGATGAAGAAGAAGTCATTCCACTTTTCGATCCTCCGCATTTATTAAAGGGGATAAGAAATAACTTATTAAAAAAAAATTTGAAATGCACAATTGATGGGAATTATCGGGTAGCAAAATGGGAGCATATTGTATTATTATATGAAAATAATCCATCATATAAAGGGATAAAAATGATAAAAAAAATTACAGAAGACCATGTACATCCCGAAAAATGTAAAATGAAAGTTAAATATGCAACCCAAGTATTTAGTGAGAAGGTTGCAGGCGTCATGGGATTTTTAGCCGGTAAGATTAAATATGTGTTTATTTTTTATTTAATAATAGTTAATAGTTATTTTTGAAACTTAAACAAGGTACTATGATAACAATAATTAATATAAAAATAATTAATATATATTTATTTATTTTAGAGAAACAAATCTTACCAAGGGAGTGTCAAGAAACAGCAGATATATTATTATTTTTCGAGGAGCTTTTCGACTCTTAATGGAAGCCAGGTGAATTCGAGAAAAAGAAGTGGCAAAGCGTTATTGCGTGCTGTGACACCATCATCCAAACATTGTGATGTTTGGAAAAATGCCAAAATAGTTTTTAATTCCATGAGATTTTTAAAAAATAATAAAAAACACAGTGTTCCATCTAGATATGGGCGCCGCCATTCCAATCGCTAGCGGCGGCGCGCTGTGGATTTTTCGTCGGCGGCGGCGTAGCGCCGGCGGCGTGGCTTATTATTTTTTTTTTAAGAAAATCTTTATTTATCTAGCTCAACATCCTCTAAAGTGCTAAAGATTGGGTATCTTGTCGTAATTTTTGTCGGATGTCGGTCAAAATGCGATAAAATAAACCAAAAATACTGAATTTGCCAGAGGGAAATTCTCTCAGTTACTGCAGAGGTATTTTGGGTACTACAGCATATTATTTTGGATAGCAAGCTTAAAAAACTTATTAACACTGTTTGTGTCGTATTAATATTATGTCGGGCAAGCAATAAATAAAAAAAATATTTCAAATGAGCACTTAACAAACAACACTGTATTTTAGTGGGTTAAACTTTATCAATTAATATTGATAATTGTAATGAAAAAATTGAAACACAGACAGATTATACCCGTATATTACCATGCGTACTCAGACAATAAACGAATCAAATAAGATCTCGAAAAAATCTGGCATGCTTAACAGTTACAAGTTCGTAATATGAACAATAAAACAAATATATAATTAATATAACAGTTAATAATTAAAATTAATAATTAATCATTAGTTTTTTCATCAGTCCTACACATTTTGTAATTGTCATGTATAAATATAATTTTGTTCACTCTAATTGGACTCAAGCGAGATCTTTTCGCTGTAATTGTCAACCCAGCTACTGAAAACACCCTCTCACTCGGTGTACTTGTAGCAGGCACACAGAGTAAGGCTCTAGCGAGTGCTGCAATGTTTGGAAATGCATTTTTCTTACTATTCCAGTAGGATAATAGATCTCCATCCTTAGGCTCGTTTGGATCAGCTGCGGCAATATATCGCCAACACTCCTGTTCTATTGGATCATCTTGAGTTCCCTGGTGTGTATTGCTATGTTTCTTTGACAGTTCGTGCAAAAAAGATGTGTTAACAGCATTGCTGGTACTGCTACTTGTAGTATCTACAAAATCATGATCACCTAGGTTATTACTGTCAATCACTTCTTTAAAGTACGAGGAAAGAAAATAAGTTCTGTTCATATTTTGGCTCTCTAAGTATATATCAATTTCTTTGAGGGTCATAAATCGATTATCTAAAAGTGCAGCTGCTACAATAGCTTTGGTAACCGGAAATCTTTTGTTGATCTTTGTCAACATATTGCGTTTAAGACGTAACATTATTAGAGATTCATCATCTTGAAGAGAATTTAAGATGTCTATTATCTCAGAACGAAACACGAGAGCAACATTCATTGTGCATGTATTCTGTGATGATAAGATTTGGACGGCTTCGCGAAAGCTTTTCAAAAATATTACCAGATCTTGTAAAAGCATCCATTCATTTTGAGTAATTTTAAGCTCTTCTTGGCCAATCTTCCTCAACATGTTATTTATAGGTTCTCGGTTACACACGTGGATCACACTTTCTAACATTTCTAAGACGCTGTGCCAGCGAGTCGGAGTTGCAGTTTTCATTGTTGGAATTTGCTTATGTCTTGACTTTGATACTGATGGCGAAATCTCATCTTCAACATCTTCACCGAGTCCGGTTTTCATATCATCTTCATGAATGGGGTCACCTTCGTCACTGTCTAACATTTCTACGATTCTATCAACGGTGTTCAAAAACTCTAGGTGCACTTTTTCAGCTTCGACCTGTAACTCTGGCGCGCGATACCTCACTGTCTTTACAATTTTTTTACATTTTTGAACAACTTCTGAAACTTCTGGTACCGATTTTAAACCATCTACAGTCACAAGATTATGTAATGCATGACCAAGACAAAGGTGGTGTGACATATTTGCCAGTGAAACTGCTCGTTTCACATTTCCCCCAGCATCGGTAACAGCAACGATCTTTTTCCCATCCAATAGAAACCTCTTTTTTATATCTTCGATCCTTTCTTTTATTTTTTCTCCGGTTTTTTCCCCCATTATTATTTCAGTATTTAGTGTCAAAGCCTTTAAATTGAAATCTGCAAAAATAACAATTATCTATTTAAAATCAACCAACAAAGCTATTCTATTTAAGCTTTATGAAAAAAATAATTTGATGTGACAGATCAAGGTATGCAATGGATGTTTCTCTCCCTAGTTATTGATATAATTATAGTTTATAGTATAGAATACGGTACTTTACTAGGCCGTTAATAAAATTTAAAACTCATATCGCGATATTGTACATGTTCAATGATATATTTTTAATATTGTATAAATTTAGAAATGTTTTGTAATATGGAATGATGATACATTAAGTTTGCCTACTTACATCGTAAAGATTTTAACTTTTTTACCTGACGTTAAATAATGTAGTGTAAATGTTATATAATTAAGTCGTCGGAATTGATCAGTCCACAAGTCAAATGTTATGGCAAAGTACTGAGCAGCATGACTGGAAATGATTTCCTTCACTTTGCCCAACATAGACTCATATACGTCTGACAATGCAGAGCCGCCTACAGTGTAGCGGGATGGAATTTCACTGTCGTTTACAATTATGTTATATTTCTGAAATAGATAAAGCTTAAGTAAGCGTCGTCAAATCGAAATCAAATATAACTCGCACATAATTCACAAGAAGCAAAATAGGTCACCTTAAAAAAATCCACCATGCCTTCATCAGAAACAGAATCGAAAGGAAGTAAGGATTTGCAAAACCATAAAGCCAAATCTCTAGCAAGAAGCCATTTGTCATGTCTTGAAAGCATGTTTGTTGAGCTACTTATTTTAGCAGGCCGTTTAACAGTGAAGAAGTTTTTTATGTTAGCTTTTTCCGTGTTAGTAAGCTCATCTCGAATTTGGTGATCATCCCTCAGATGACGTGTCAAATTTCCAGTGCTGACTGTTTTGCTATAACTTTTTATTTTAACACTAGAATAAACATTATTGTAACGTTTATTTAATGCGCAATACAAAATCCACATCAACACAAAATCACTTCACTTTTTATCGAGGGGTTACGACCATAATATATTTAAATGATTGTTTTTTATATTTACGGAGCAAAATAACATTAACTAAAGCTTACAAGCTGTTTAAAATTGACAGGCAGGTATGTGTATTGTCAGAATTGAATGTTAAGGTTAGTTTGCAAAATCAACAAAATTAAACTTTTATACTTACAATTCAAATTGTATATCTTCGTTCTCTTTTTTTACCGCAGTCAAGCATGCTAAGCAGTAAACTTGATCAGAATTAATTATTTTTTTCTTATTTCCTTCAGTATTCAGTATCAATTGGCCAAAATATTTCCAGCAAAAACTGTTTCTTGTTTTGGTGTCGTAAAATACATTAACGCTAACTTTGCTTACACTTGTTTTATTTAAATCCGTCATTTTACAATCTGATTATGATTCAATAAAATCCCAAAAAACAACATGTCCTCACGTCACACACGCCGCGTGGTAACTGGCGGCGGCGGCGGCGGTGTGGCGCGCAAAAGCAGCGGCGCGGCGCCCATATCTAGTTCCATCTATATGTAACTGGTTACATACTGTTAATAATGTCAATACTTAAGGGATGTGTTATTCAACAAATATAAAATTAAGTCAATTTGGATGCGGCACTTGAATCAAGACCCGCTTGAACATTTTTTCGGAGCTATTCGTAGTCACGGGGAAGAAATATTAATCCAACTTCTTCTGGATTTGAAGTAGAGTTTTCCTCTTTACTAATAAGCAACCTTACAGGTACACATTCGCCAGGCTCCAATTGTGAGGAAGACAAATGCCACACCATGTTCAGATCAATGCAAAGCCTTTTTAAAAGAGTTGAAACACAACACAACACATCCCTGAATTTAAATTATGCGCTAGATAATGTAATTGAAAATTTTAATATAAAAATAAGACACCAAAGAAAATTGGCACAATTACAATATGTAACAGGTTACATACTTAGAAAAGCTAAAAATCATGTTATCCACGACTGTGTGTCTTGTAAAGAGTTTGTTTTATGATATAAACCATGAAGCGGAACATATAAGATTCAGAGAATATAATAAAAACCAACGATATCTACAATATCCATCAAAATATTTAGTTTAATTGTTTTCTGAAATCCAAGATGTTTTGATATTTGTCTTGAGAAAATATTCTGATATGGCTAACATAAAAAAATTCGCTATAACTATTTTATATGTCGAATGCAATACTAATTTTATAACATTCGAGGAACACAAAGCAAAAAATAATGAATTCATATTTGATTTAAGTTGTAATTTCTTTGTATTTAATTGGTGTAAGGATATAAATAACATTCTGAAAGGGCGCCAAAGACATACAGCCAGTGGAGATATAATGCAAAATATAGCAAGACAATATGTTTTAACTAGGTGGAAAAAAAATTGAAAAATATTGTTTTAAATGTGTGATAAAGAAATGTGTTTTATTTGACTAAATTTTTGCCCCTTGTCAATAAATTTAGATGATCACGATAAAATCAACACATTACAATTTAAATAATGTAATTAATCTATCTTGATTTTATCGTGATCATCTGGGAATTAATAAAATAAAATATTAAGTATACCCTAAGCCACTTGGAATATTAGTTAGTCAATTTCCGTTCGATGGCTTTAGTATCATTTTATCGAGTGGCACCTCTATACCCTATATATAAGTTACTCTATGACTAGACCCGCAAGAGAAAACGACAAGACAAATAAGCAAATTTAGTGCGTACATATACATATACGAAATAAGCAAATATATATATATATATAAAGACAAATACATACTAATACATATATGAAGTACATAAATACAGTACCCTACAATAACACACACACACACACATGCATATATATCATAGAGTTACGTAATAGAGGAACACTTATCTCAAAATCGCGTCACTAAAACATAAATGTACATGTGTGTGAAAAATACACTGATTGCGTGACTTTTAGTGATGCCAAATTCTAGTCCATGTATTTTCGACATGAATGTCGACTATTCCATCACAGGTTTCTTTGCTATATTCAATTCGTTCTCTGAATTAATTATTACATGTTAAATTACAACACCATGCTAATCCTAGTAACTTCTCTTTACTTCGCTTCTTCTAAGCTTAACCGTATTTGAGAGGATAAAACAAAACGTGATTAAACGATATTAAAGGAAACAATAATAATAATGCTTATTGGTTTTAATTAGTTCTTTGATGTAAATCGATATAACTTATTGCCCTCAGAAAGGAAATAACCAACAAATTTTGGAGGTATAAATTCTTCAGTAACATGTCAGTGATTTTGTAGAAAAAAATAGTTGCCCTTAAAATGTCTACTGTAAACTTTGTGAGGAACCCTACCTATCTGGTTTAACATTCGAATCCATTTTCCTTTTTGAACTGCATTTACAGGAAACCTTGAAGAAGAAAAATTTGTCAATAAATATGAAATCACATTCGCCGTTTACTGTTCATATCATAATAATAACAAATATAAAATTCGCCAAATTTTATCAATTTAAGAAGCTAATACTATCCTAAAGCCAAAGATGCACCTTTATATCAGTCTATCTACTTCCTGTCCAATGTGTTTACAAGCTATAACCGAAACTAGAAAGGTAAAATATGAACAAATCTAGGTAAAACAAGAAATATTTATTTATACCCATTTAAAAATTATCCACTTGTCGATAGATTTTGTGCAAGTCCTACACGAAACGGTATCATTTTCACGTACACAATATCTTTTTATCTTACACATAATTATGAAAAATAAGTTATTCTTCATAAAATGGAATATTTATTGCATGTTATTAATCTTAATTTATATAATTTTAAGGTCAACTTCTATGGAAATAAGCATCGTGAAAGTACTATTGCACTATCAGTACTTACGGTCTGTGTATTGCCTCTTTGTTTGGGTTATTGTTATAAGTAACCCTACAATTTAATACTGAACATGACACCATTATGTTTACTATTTTAGTCTGATAAAATATAGAAAGATTGAAGTGAAACTAATAAAATAACAAATAGCGATTTTTTGACAGGGGAGTAATGGAGAGTAAATAGTTTGAAAACAGTCCTACGGTAAATTTTCTTGTATCTCTTTCTCGCATGTAGGATTCTCCGTAAAGCTAGAAATATCACTCGCACACTGTGTTCCTATATTACTATTATATTAACTCTATGATATGGTATATATATATATACACACACACATATAGCGGATACATAAGTTTTGCAAACGCTCAAGCTTATTTAACAGTCCCTCAGTGGTATCCAAGTAGCAAGCATCAGCGTAATCCAGAATGGGTAAGATGATGCATGGGCTAAAGAAATTTTAGTTTCCAAAGGTAGGAAATTTTGTAGGCATCTAAGCGAATGAAAAGTGAAGTTAACTTTACTGCTGAAATTGTTAATATGATCATCCCAACATAAGGAGTTGAAGGTGACACCTAGGTTTTTCACACTATCAGTGAAAGCAATGGGACGACCGTCAACCATGAGTGGTGCAATCGACGATCTGTCAACAGCATGAATGCCATGTCTGCTACCAACTATTATGGCTTGCGATTTATCGGCATTAAGTAGTAGGCCATAAGACTTAGCCCACTCAATAATGCACGCGAGATCTTTATTAATGGATGTGATAGCAGAATCAATGTCCTTAAGAAGGAAATGCTGACAGATTTGTAAATCGTCTGCGAAGAGATGGAAGCTCGATGAAATGACCTGAGTAACCGAGTTAATAAAAATGGAAAAAAAGAAGAGGAGAGAGAACGCCACCCTGAGGATCACCCGCGTTAACTGTACACAAGTCAGAAAAGGACTCGTTTTGACGTATGCATTGAGTGCGACCACGGAGATAAGAGTCGAACCACATAACGGCAGACGATGAAATATTTAAGGAATGCAAAATAGCCAGCAGGATGTCAAAGTCGACAGAATTAAATGCACTACTGAAATCAAGCAGAACAAGAATAGTCAAGGATTTCTTTTCAATAGCCCATCGAATATCTTCAGTGACTTTCAGCAGTGCAGACACGGTGCTTTGGCCAGGCCGAAAACCTGACTGATAAGGACTTAAAAGGTTGTTAGAGTTCAGAAAATTTAGTAGTTGCTTATGACCTATGTGTTCCAGTACTTCAGAAAGGAAAGGAAGAATGGAAATTGGACGGAAATGTGATAATGAAGAGGGATTACTGATTTTCGGTATAGGGATAATATAAGCTACTTTCCAAGATGAAGGGAAGGAACTTGTACTGAGGGAAAAGATAAATATATGAGCTAAACTAGGAAGAATTAGATCGAGAATAGGTATAAGCATTTTAGAGCACATGTTATCACTGCCAGAAGCACTAGATGAGATGGAGAGAACAGCTTTATAAGCAACATCCTTTGAAACGGGGAGAAAGTGAAATGAAGGATACGAAAGCATGGGAAGATTTGAAAGTGATTGCAACGTTTTCGATTTTAAACAAAGATCAACAGTGCAAGGAGGAAGTGAGAAATGATTATTGAGAGCATTCAAATCGAAATCACTGCAAAAAGAATTTGAAGATTTCCCAGTGCCTACAGATCTGGGAAATTTCCATACGTCCGAAGAATTTATTTGCATTTGCTTCGCGCGGCAGGTCTCGCGAGGCTGCTCGGCCAGTCAGTACGCGGCTATTAACGAGGGATTTGTGGAAATAACTCCTCTTTGCGTCGCGACACAAGCGGTTGTTACGATTACGTAGCATTTTAAAATACAACAAGTTCCTTTCAGAAGGTTGCCGCTTCAGCCTTCTTCGAGCCCTATCCCTACGAGCCATTAAATGTTTAATTACATTTACATTCGTCGTGATCCATCTTTCTTATCCGCTAATACTATGGGGCTTGCAAAGTCAGATTTACTATGTTGTATTATTCGTTGATCCATCCATTCTTTAATTTGTTTGTTTACAATATCCATTTCCAACGGTGATAGGCGTCTTGGGTTCTGATAAACGGGGTCTTCGTCAGTAAGCAGTATTTTTAATTCAATATTACTCTCTTTCTTTTCTTCAGGCTTATAACCATCACACATCTTCTGAATGTTATTTTTATATTTAGAATCTTCTATATCATATAAAATATTTTTCTCTTCTGCTAAAAGTGTTAAGTGCATAATTCTTTTCATGTAGATGCTATCTAGAGTAAAATTAACTTTGAAATCGTTTAGTATCGGATTTCCAATTATAATACCAACAGGAATCTCGTTATCCTTAACAATATGGAACTTAATATCTGTGAAATCTTTTGCCAATCTGAACATTAGCAATAAAAGCTCCTTCTGTGTAAAGTTTTTTCTCAGCTATTCCAGTCAAACATGTTGTCACTTTTTCAAACTCTGATCGTGTAATCAGATTTACGTCACTACCAGTATCTATCAACGCTGTATTTTCCCTGCCATTAATCTTTATTTTCTTGTAAGGGACTTTGTCGTTCTCATTGAAAATATTTAAAGCTTTCTTGGATTTATTAGGACATTCAGGAGATTTATGACCAAACTCATTACATTTAAAACATTTTATACGTTTCAGACAAGCAGGTGCTTGATGATCTACAATAAATCACCATAATTGTAACATATTTTTACGCTCTGCGGCTTGCGACTTGAGTAACTAGTAGAGGCATGAGCAGAATGTGTAGGTTTATTAGTCATCTTCTTTCTAAATTCACTGTAAATTTCCAATTGAAAATCTTTCATATCCGTTACACCATACAAAATAGATTTGTTTGACTCAATATCACGAATAGCATGGCTTCATGACAGGTAGGTCCACAACAACCAATCTTACAGCCTTTATTAATAATGTGTCCTTAGAACTCGATCGGCGTTCTTCCGTTGACGCGATCTACACTGACTTCAGCAAGGCGTTTGATCGGGTCAACCATAAAGCACTTTTACATAAACTTTCTTTGCACGGAGTCGCTGAACCTCTTCTCAGTTGGTGTGAGTCATACCTCACTAACAGGGTATCTCGCGTTGTAGTTAACGGATTATCATATAATTCTTTTTTGGCATATTCCGGAGTACCTTAAGGCTCACATCTAGGTCCCCTTCTCTTCAACTTATTTAATAACGACATCGGCAGTTGCTTCGCCCAGTCCTATTATTACTTATTTGCTAAAGACTTAAAGGTCTTTAGGGCAGTAAACTCGTCTGAGGATGCGGTGTTGTTGCAAGAAGACCTCAACCGAGTATGGTGTGAGCACAACAAATTAGACTTGAATGTTTCCAAGTGTTATTCTATTCAGTTCACTCGTAAGAAACACCCCACACAGCACATATACAAGATAGGAAACTCTGCACTGGCTCAGGTAAACAACATTAATGACCTAGGCATCGCCCTCGATAGTAAGCTTCGCTTCAACATCCATATCGACAAAATATGTTCTAAAGCATTCAGGCAGCTTGGGTTTATTCTACGGAACAGTAGGGACTTTAAATCCCCTGAAACCAAGATCCTATTATGTAACTCCATTGTTCGTAGTGGCTTGGAATATTGCAGTGTTGTCTGGAACCCCTGCTATAAGATCTATATTAAACGCATAGAAAGCATACAAAAGCGTTTCCTTTGGCATTTAACATACTCCTGCAATTTGGCCAAACAAATCACTTCTTATGACGACAGACTAGTTTAATTCGATATGCAGTCGCTGAAGAATCGAAGACGCACGTTAGACTTAGCGTTTCTCTTTAAGCTCGTGAACGGTTCAATAGATGATTCAGAATTATTATCTTTAATAAATGTTTCTATCCCGTGTAAATTACCTAGATACTCCAGATTCAATATTCTATGCAATGTTCCATGTAAAACGAATCTAGGGCAAAATGCGCCATTGAACACGTTAATAAGAGAATACAACACTACTTCGATAAGCAGAGATATCGATGTTTTTTTCGATAATACACGCAAGCTTAAAAAGAAAATGCTGGGTACATAAATTCAAATTATTTTACTTTTACTTTTTAATTATTTTTGTGACTGATTCTATTCAATTCAATTTTTTTTGGAATCTAATTATATTTTATTTAATTAAATTAATTTTAATTTTATTTTATTAAATGTAATTTTATTTAATTTTATCTAATTTTTTTTAAGTTTTATAATTTTATTTTATAATGAATTGAATTGTAATTTATTATTTCTAATATATGACGTTGATGTTATTACATGATGTCGTTGCCTATAACTACTCCAGCACTTACCTAGAAATTGCTCTGTATTATGTCAGTAGAATATTTTAGTGTTAAGAGTGTTGGCGACCTATATAAATAAATAAATGACATACTCTAAGTGCAGCGTCTTCAACTTTTCCATGTAACGCTAACTCTATAGATAAGAAGTATTGTTGATAAGTTTCATCGTTTCTCATTCGTCTTGAAGCTGTTCTTGTGGATGACCGCGCTGTTAATTTTAGGTCCAAATTCTTCCTTCAGTGCTTTCTTTAACGTCGTATAGTCTTTAATTCTTCCAAAACACCGCAAAAATAACTTCGCAGTTCCATCCAAAAGTCTCTTGGCATACACAAGCATCTCAACTTTACTCCATTTCATAACTTACGCAACGTCTTAAAAATCATCGATAAAAGATTCCATAGGGTATGTGTCATCTCCGGTAAAAACTGTCATTGCCTTTTCCAAATCTCCGAAAGAAATCTGCACATCAACTTCTGATTCTTCATCTGCAACATCGTGCAATATCTTCTTCGGCGGCATATTTTTTCGTAAAGATAGTCTTTTAGTCGGGCAATAGGTTGGATTTGCCGGTGTCGTTTCAATAATTTTTGCATTCAATTGTCAAGTCAAAAGCCATTGTATTTCTTACGATCATATATTTTCTTCTCCACAGCACGCAAACATCAAAAATAATTTTGATCCCGGACGAGCCTCCATAAAGATGTAGGGATTAAACACAAATTCAAAGTTTGACTCTCAAAATTATTTAATTTCTTCGTTAAATATATTCCCTCATCAAACACAACGTCATTTCTCCTTTTTCTTTGAATATTTTTTTTTTGGAATTTATTTTTCTTCATTAATCTCTGTTATTTTATTGTAAAGATAATTATACTATGTAATTTTGAGATTATATGGATCTTTTATTAATCTATCAAAATACTTGACTTAAATATTTATTTTTTTACGGCGGCACTCAGTTACCTATCTACTTTTTACTTCTTTGACTCTTTTTCGGTATGATAAATGGAAAAAATACATCTAAATCTGACTATGGTAATGTAAAGGCTGCCACAATTTAGTATCGTTTATGTAAATCTTTAGTGCTGGCCCGAGTGTCGGTAGCGTCGTAGGTAATTTACAAATATCATAACATTTTAGTCCACTGATCTGTGTCGATAAAGACAATTTGTCTCTATGTCATACGTAATAATTGTGCGTAAACTGTATTTACGTTAAATGTCAAGTTATACTCAGGCTGGCAGCAGGTATGTGGTCTTCTACCATAGTTACCACACTCATGCTCTAAAAAAGAAAATTAATTTTAATACATATTTCACATGTAAAATTTTTTTCTTTACTGTTAACTGATATACTGTTTATGAAAGTAACTTACACCTGCCTCCTGCTTTCCTAAATGTATGTTTTCACATACAGCTAAATCTGACTGCACAATATTTTTAGTAATATCCTGAAAAGGAAAAAATTCATTATGTACTGTAGATAGATACTCAACATTACTTTATATTGCTTATTACCAACTGACCTGCAATGTAATGATGCATGTCTCACTGGCACTTAAATCTTTACTTGTTGATGCACTAATAATCTACAAAAACAAAAAATGTTATATACATAACTGTTCAGAAATCCTAGACAAGTGTTTAATGTGTCTTGCATGTAATCATAAATAAATAATGCTTATACATATTTACCGAGTTTTCTACTTGCTACTCATTATTAAAAAAATACCATATGCATAGCACAATAGGATAATATAAATTTAAATATACATACAATTCCATCAGAATCATAAACGTTTTCATCTCTTAATAATTCCGCAGGATTTAAGAGATCATTGATTTCAATTATATCATTAGTGGGGGTTTGGGGTCTTCCACCACCACCAGTTTTATTGTTTGCTCTTTTAATTAGGCTCACTTGTCGAGCGTTTATTTCCATTGTATTTTTAATTGGGTTAAAGAGCGTAATCGCCCATTTAACTCATTAAACCTGGAATAGATAAAAAATAAAATATTTTATATGATCAATAGGTAACAAGACGACTGATTAATTATATGAATAAAATCAGAACTTAGCCAGATTTTACTTTTTGTGGACTTCCTCCCAAGCTTTGGTTTTTGTTTCCGTTATTATCTAATGACTTGTTTTCTATTGTCGTCGCAAATTCCTTTAGAACTGAGCGTAATAATTGCTGAAACAATAATTTAGTATTACTAAAATTGTAAATTATATTTTTTATACATTAAAATATTGCTACGTGCTTACCTTTTCTTCTTCATCTCAGTTAATGCAACGAATGCGTTTTTCTTTTAGGCTGAACATCCTATCCGCACGTTTGTGTTTGTGATGGTTTTCCGAGGTTTGGTAAGCATATATATATACTAATGTACTCTGTGGGTAAGCGACAGACGCACCATTATATATATTCGCTTGTGATTGCAGTATACTAATGTATGTATAAATATAGTCTATGATACTAACGTACTTGTGATAGTTGTGATTGTGAAATAAAAGTGTCAAATTTCAAAATTTACCTAACTGTCAGTTTCTTTTTATTGGACCAGGTAATTTTTTTCATTTTTTACTTCACAGAGTATATCTTTTAATATCAATGGGTTGCCATAACATACACCTTAATCTCAGTGTAAGAATTGTATTGTTACTCCGAACCTATTTCGTATTTATTAAAACCGTTATTAACACGTAGCTATTCCGTGACTAATCTAGAATTAACTACTCCCGGTGTAACTTTGGAGTAAGAGAAGAATAAGCCATTTTTATTAATAAGACTGACAGAGTACATTTGTATAAACTGTTAGCTATACTGTTATCTATGTGTCAAGCCTTACCTGTAGTCAAGCCACAGAGTACATTAGTATTCAAGCGTTCATTTTGATCATTTAATATAAGTCGGTTATGTCGCGTTTGGTTCTGTCGGCTGGTGCATATTTTATTTCTCTCCAATGGAATATTTTATCCACCGGTTGAGCAAAATACTATATTATATCATTAATTTACAAATTGTTTTCAACATATATAAAAGTTTTATACCATAATAATAATTATTTTGGAGAATGGAAATCGATGAAGATCACGTTGGAACAAATGGCGATATTTTTGTCCACCGAGTTAAGGAGCTATCAGATGAAGATAAGCGGCGCCTAGAATTGCAAAATACACGCTTGATATCGGAAACAAAAGCTTCTAAATTAGACAAGGAAGCCAAAAGACACTGGGATATCTTTTACAAAAGAAATGAAACCAAGTTCTTCCGCGACCGCCACTGGACAACACGTGAGTTTCAGGAACTAATAAACTTTGATCCTGACCGGCGGATAGTGTTTCTAGAGCTTGGTTGCGGTGTTGGGAATATGATATTTCCTTTAGTAGAAGAAGGTTTCTCCAACTTTTATTTCTACGCCTGTGATTTTTCGCCACGTGCGCTAGAGTTCGTGAAATCAAATAAGCTGTACGATGTAAATCGGATAAAAGCTTTCTGTGCCGATTTGACTACGGACGACTTATTCGAGAATGTTCCTGAATGTAGCGTCGATATTGCAAGTTTGATATTCGTGTTATCTGCAATAAATCCGACCATGTGGAAGCAGGTGGCTACTGTGGCATTTCGTGCGGTACGGCCCGGCGGCGTGCTTTTGTTCCGGGATTACGGAAGATACGACATGGCACAACTGCGCTTTAAGCC
Organism: Megathymus violae; assembly: GCA_003671415.1. Taxonomy (NCBI): domain Eukaryota; kingdom Metazoa; phylum Arthropoda; class Insecta; order Lepidoptera; family Hesperiidae; genus Megathymus; species Megathymus violae. The sequence continues at coordinate 1,474,199 of PDGT01000081.1, read as the reverse complement.
TGGACATAAAATCTCTGACAATTTCTACATGCGGCAGGATGGGACGAGGTATTTCGCATATTAGTAATTTCCAATAACTGTCTCTTGTGGCTGCTGCGCCACTAATTATACATTTAAGCCAAATCTTTTATTAACATCAGGTTTAATTCCTGTCTCATTTTATCACTAGATTTGGGGGTGTACTTATCAACTTCAAGAAGTTGTTTTTCTGTCTTTGTGTCAAATGGTATTTATTTATTAATAATAATTTATTCTTGTCACAGAAGTTACTACTTTACTGAAGAAGAGTTGGCCAAGCTGTTCACTGATGTTGGGTTTGAGATTACTATGAATACATATATTCAGCGTCGGACTGTCAATTTCAAAGAAGGCATTGATGTTCCTCGCATATTTGTGCAAGGAAAATATAGGAAACCCCAAGTAAATGTTGAACTTTTCATTAGTTATTAAATTAACTAACAAGCTAGTTAACCAACTATCAGATAAACATTGTCTTATTAAACTAAATTGTTTGTTTTTTAAAATATTTGTGGCCTTGGTTAATATGAACTACAACATCAAATTTTTTACTTAGGTACAAATTAAGCTATATATTTTTTAATGATGAAAAGTGCTAACCATTGAATGTTCAGTGATTTGCATGTATTATTAGCTCTATCTGAATATTAATATATTTTTTATGTATTTTGTTTTTATGTTAATGATTTTTAATGTTTAAATTTTGTCACAGGTAGATTAGCTGTCCATAACAAGGCAAAGGTTGGAGAAACTGCAACCATTGGTAAGTATGAAACACATATTTAATATTGTACTTTTGCTAGTATACTGGTAATAGAAGTATAATTTTATGTATACATTTATATTTATGTGTAATAATGTTAGCAAGTATTGAACTTAGTTTTACAAGTAACTTGGCAATTTTTTTTATATTACATCTTAGAGCTCCAATAATTTCATTGTCATTCTCTTATACAAAGTCTCAAATCATAAAAACAACATGTATGTAGTTATTATTCTTATAAATTGCATGATATTTAAGTTCAAACATGTCAACTTACACATTGGCAAAGAACTTGTCTTAGCATGACACAATACGTAATATGTAATTTGAATGGCAAATCTGAATGTAATTGTTAGCATACATTTTCAGACATGTCATTATAGAAAACGCAACTGTTTAAGATATAAGATAAAATTATATTTTTAATGATGACTGCGGAGTGCATCTGAAAACCATTTCATGGTTGATTCACAATGGGTAATCAACAAGAATAGGGATGATTATAGTTTTTTAGTTTTAGTATAGGGTGCCCGATTGTGAGGTTGATGAGATCTGCCAAATCTGAAATCACATTCTGTGTAATCGGTAATGTGATTATGGATATTAATAAAAAGATTTTATGCTATTTTCTTTTGTTACAGTTGTAGTAGAGTTGCTGATAACAGATAGTGAGGTTAGTTTTACTGTCAAATTTCATGAATTTTGAATTATCATGATGTTATTAATTATTCGATTTTTGTTAGGAATCTATGAAAATAATAGATAATGATACCTTAAATGATGATCACATAGTTCATCTGACTGTACACTGATGTATAACATTCATGTCTTTCGCTCCTATCTGAATATAAAAAATATACTTTAATCAATGTATTGTAAATTTCATATTCCTAATATTGGCATTTTATTTACAGTTATAAATAAAGCTACAAAGTAACAGAAGAAAGCAGAAGAATTTGTAAGTAAACAACATTCTAATAATAATTAAATCATACTCAAGATTGTGGAGTGTTAAAAATATAACTTAAGTTTTTGTACACCTAACCCAGCTCAAAGTTACATAAAGTAAGTATCCTAGAGTTGCTTATGTATTTTATCTACTCCCATGCTTTAAATCCTCTATAAAAGATTCTGAAACAGTTAGCGTACTGCCAACATTAAAACACCCAATGACATAATAACCCTAATATCATCCAAAGGATGATATAATGTTGTACTGAATTTCATAATAACACTCCTTTGTTTTTTTTCGATCCCTTCTGTGCAAAGGATTTACTCAACAGACAGCCACATTCTTATTGCTCGATGTGTGGTATCTGTATGAATTTCAAAAAAAGAACATTATCATTCGTTTGCGTTTCACTACCAGAACGCCGTGCGCCGTAAAAAAAAAAAGGTTTTTTTGAATCCCCGCCATTTTTCTTCAATAATTTTGTTTTGTTTTGATTCATATTATGGGTGTAGATAAAGTCTTGTATGCAACTGTTGATGATTAGGTATTAAAACACTCATATGATACTATTATCACACTCCGCTTCGCCTCGTGTGATAAACACACATTCGTGTTTTAATACCCCTTATTATACAACAGTTGCATAAATAACTATTATTTAGCACATTATATTGTGTTATTAATAGTTTTGTTGAGTTTAAATTTGGAACTATATATTAAATGATGAAGTCAGATAGGGACATCTGATTTGATACTGATGTTAACATAACTATCCTCACTGATATTACCAAAGAGTTAAGTGATATTGACTTTGTTTTCCAAATTTTTAAGATAAACTTCTTGTTTCAGATATTAATTTACATGAGAATTCTATTGGGTCCTGTGTTGATTAGCTATCTCCAGGTGATTATATTGATAAAACTGGTTTTTTTGTATATTTAATTTTAATTATACAATGATGAGTTCAGATAGGGACATCTTAGTCAATAATGCTGTTTACATAACTATCTCCACTGAGTTATTGTATATTAAGATTGCTTTTGGCTGAACTATTTATAGCGTTTAAATCTCTAGTATACTTTTACAGGCGCCTGTAATGGACACAGAAGTAGAGCAACATTTTGAAATTTAGGTATGGTTTCTTTTTACGTTATATTTTAATATTATTTTATTGTTTGAAATGATGAAATTAATTACCGATTGATCACAATGATGAGAACTAGCGGCTGCTCTATTAGAGTTCTGATATATTTCAGTAGATATAATGTGTTCTGCATGCAAGATTCTCTTTATCTTATGATGTTTCTTTTTTAGGTTTGAGGCTGATTGGCTCGACCTAAGCTCTCCTGGAACTGTGCTTTCTTCAGTAGTTTACATTCATAGGTAAGCTTGGGAGTTATGTTTCTAGATATTGCAGGAATATTCCAGTTTTCTGTATAAATTAGTTTTATTATTCATAATCCAGACTTCATTGTTATTGTATAACTGTATCATGTATTAAACTTTCTCCTATCTCTCTTAGCACTTCAGATGTCATTCAGATTTTATACAGTATTAATAACATTATTATATTGGAATTTTGAAATGATGATTTTAATTACCGATTGATCCCAATGATAAAATTCAATGGCTGCTCTATTATTCTGATTTTATTACATTGTTGCGCCCTTTAGTCAACATTTTATCAGCATTATTAATGTACATTTTAATTCCAGGTCCATTTTAAAAGTCAATAGCACATCTCAACTGGGCTTGTGATGCGAATCTCTTGGAAAAGGTAATTCCATAATTATAGCTTTAATGGCAAGTCGCAATAGTTTTAATTGAAATGATGACCAGACCTTCAGGTCTCCCTCAACAGAGAGAACCCACTTAATCATGTTGACTAACACTCACGTCTGATCTGTTTTTCAATTTATATTACAATCCTCTATGTTTGGTTCAATAAATTATTCAATGGTTATTATTTACTTTCAGACCAAAGACCTGTTAGTAGCAGCTCTTTAACACCGTGGCACGGAAGAGGATGGGCTAATTCAAGAATTGAATTGGGTAATTATTAGATTGACGAGAATAAGGACTTCTAGATTTGTGTCTATATATTTTCAATGTGAAATTGGAATTATCATAATACCACTTTACTGTGGACAGGTTATCTTCAGTTTCTTTGGAATTATCATAATACCACTTTACTGTGGACAGGTTATCTTCAGTTTCATCATTACAACAAATATCGTCCCTATGCTGGGCACAGATCTCTCACAATGGGAGCAGGGTTAAGACTAGTCTGTCACGCTGGCCAAGCGCAGGTTGACATACACCTTTGACAACACTCATTCGTAATAGGCACATCATTTGATAAATTAGAGGTGCGTGCAGGATTCGAATTTACGTTTTCCGTGCGTCCCCTACAAATGCTTACATCTTCAGTTATTAGGGTAGCACACATATTTATCTGACAACATGCCCAAATAGTTAAACTATATATAATATAATAGTTAATTATCTATGATTAGTTTGTGGTTTAAAAAACATTTCATGATTACCAGATAAACTCTAAAGTGATGACTAGACCTTCAGGTCTCCCTCGTCAGAGCGAACCCACTCAACCATGTTGACCACCCAGAGCGTCTGATGTTCTCTTCTGTTAAGTCTTGTTAAAAATAGTAAGGTCAGCACTCAGTGTATATATTTTATGTTTTACAGATTCTGGGGGCTGTGGCATATGAAACCTCATGGCAAGTATTTTTTACTACAAAAATCTCTTATAAATCCGAAGCTCATAGGGCAAACCCGATTTAACTACGCCGTCAGCAAGCAGTTTGATACAATTTATTAAGTTTGTTTTGTTAAGTTTGTTTAGTTATATAATAAGTATAATGATGACCAGACCTTCAGGTCTCCCTCGTCAGAGCGAACCCACTCAACCATGTTGACCATCCTTACACGTCTGATTAACTTATTTCGCAATGGTAAACTGCTTAATTTTGTTTTTATACGATATAATAATTATGGGTTTTATAAAATTACAGATTGACTTTCCTGGATCACGCATCTTCAATCTAGAAAAGTAGAACTGAGAATAATTTTATTTTGAAGGTATGTGTTTAATTTATTATAGTTATTATATGAATTTATTCATTGTTCATTCACTGTTAGAAGATTGCTGAAAGTTTTATTCGAGACCCAGTAGCAATTACTGGTTGGTTGGGCATGTGGAAGCCTGAAATGTATTCTTTCTGATATGGAACAGGTGGAGAGGTATTGCCAAACTGAAATATGCAATGATTTCAATCCAAAAGCTTCTGGAGCCAACCGGAGCGACAGAAACTTAGTCCATCTGACCGCATTTGACTTTAATCAACTCTGTGGATCAGTTAAGAACGATGACATTACGAGAAGTATAAAAAAATCTCCAATCGAAAAAGAATTATAGAATGTTTGTAATGTCGATGTCTGCGATCACATTGGAGTGGTTCACATTGCCATTCCGCGGGGCGCAGGCAGAGAATAATGGTGTACACAAAACTGCCGGGCAGGTCGATGTCGGCCCCCGGTTATGAAGGCACACTACATTGCGGTTCTGTTTTCTGACGTCATTTTTCAAACAATCAATTTCAACAAAGCTTGGTGCTGTCAACAAATAGTGGATTTCAAATTTAAAATGTTTCTATGAAGCCGTAGCTTTATCGATAGTAGCGAGAGGCTCGGGTTAGATTTCCAGCTGGAGCAGACATTTATATTACAGATAAATGCGATCCACAACACGGTGTCCTAGTGTGTGTGAGAATTTGTTTAATCACGTCTTCAGCGTCACAATGCACCATAGAGCAGATTTTCATGATTTGTTTTACAAATACTGTCTTTGTTTCAATTAAATTTTATTTGTTGTAGGTATTCGAAGTGCTCTGATGTAAAAGATCGAAAAAATATATAATATATCGATATAGATATAAAAACTATCCCGAAATGATCCAGAGAGCAACGAAACAAATAATACTTCGGGCGACGTTATGTTTACAACAAAGGGGCGACCATTTTGAAAATGTTTTATAATATTTTCTGTTAATAAAATACTTCAATTGGTATTAAAAATGTTTTTTATTTATCAACAAACTCCCTTAAAACTGCTTTTGTTTAAGTGCTTGTAGCAAACGTTATGTTTAAGTTAGAAGCATGTTTTTTTAGTCTCTGAAAGCTAATACGACGTAGAATTATACTGAATAATAAAAAAAAATTAAAACGCCTACATTTGAGGAAATACACGATTATGAAATTTAACTTACATAAATTATTTTCTGTACACAAAATTAAGATTTTGTTTCCTGGGAAGATTACTTTTTTTGGCTTGTTTTTTCATGGATCACTACGGCTTATTATTGGCAATCATTGTAATTTTTGCTTGAACATGATATCCCTCTTAATTCAACATTAAAATTTTTGTATAATAATAATGTATATTTTTTTTTGTCGACAAAATGCCTGTTTCAATATGTGTACATAATAGAGATTCACACTGTATTAGTGATCGGGCTTCGTCGGAAGTAAAAGATAATTCTGCGGAATTACGACAAAGACGCATTTGGCATTATGCATTTTAAAAATATAATTAATTTGGTTTTGTGTATAAAAAAGATATTTTTAATAAAAAAAAGCATTAATTTGTTTATTCGATTTCATTACCATTCTCATAACTAATTTCAGACCATCACTGTTAAGAACAAGACTCATACTTACTTTTATTACTTTTTATTGGTTAGGTTGGTATCTGAATAGTTGATACTTGATAGTATCAACTACGGCGAGTTTGTAGTGGTCATGGAGTAAATGAATAATAAAGAGTAAAAAAAAAGTAATGGGGCATTCTATGGACTTGATATAAAAAAAATTTTTGTAAAAAATTCACTTTTTTTTTTTTGAGAAACTGCATATTTTTGATTAATTAAATTTTAGAAGTACCAAACAATTTAATTATGATGTATTATTATTTAGTGAGGTAGTAGTAACTCGATTAGGTTTTAAGCTCTGAAAACTTGTTACGCGACGGTACACTACCGTTGCGGCTGTATTCACGCTTTGGTGAAGTTGCGCGCGTCGAACATCGCTAATTGCATTATTTGATTGCCTTAATTCAGAACGTCCCGTTCTTGGGCGTAAATCATTGTTGTATGTGAAGATCTTTAATGAAATGGAAGCGAAAATAGAAGCACCATACTTTCTTTTGTTTTTTCTAAATTGCTGCGATAAAATTATTGCGTTTCATCTACGATACAAAATTAAAAGAGTATTGATATAAAAAATATATCGATTTGAAATAATAAAAAATATGTAAATAAAATACTGCTATTAGTAATGCCGTGAAAATTCCATTAAGGGAAATTTTAGCTGAGGTTACATCATTGTTTAGATTATTCTTGTGTATATATTTTTTTTCCTTAATAATTTTAACTCTCACAATAGAGATGTAGAATCTTCTACATCATATTAGGGAACTTGGCATGTACTGACCATTTTTATTAACATTTTTTTTATTTTTTTTATGAGTAAATAATCCTCTTTCTCAATAAGCAGGTTCATTTTTACAACACTTCGGCTCACTTTTAAGTTTATTATTAATTAAATTATTCATAATATTTTGCTGTGCTGTTTAAAGTGTATATTATAGTTAACTGACAATGACTATAATGAGTGTATGAGCGCTGCAGTACGGTAATGCGCCACGTCTAAGTTACTAGGTATTATTATTCATCGTTTACCGACCACGAGTTCATGTGGTGTGTATTCATTTGTGTGTACACTATTGTTATTGTAGTATTCCTTAGATCGTCTTTAAAACTAGTATGAATTATCTACACTACCAATCGGGTAGAGTCGCATCGACTATGTTGGGTAGCTGATAGGATAATTAAGCCGGTTGTACACGATGTCCGGTACTATAGTATAGTATTATAGTTACATTTTTATTTTAATTATCGTTTTATTTCGCTGTTATTAAATTTATGGTTTTCTTGCATGATGCTATTTAAGAAGTTTGAACTAGTGACACATTCTGTTCTCGTGACAGTGTGACTTCTCAGACACTTGGTCGCACAACTTGAAATAGGAATCAACACATGTACACGACGTTATGCTCACAATGTGTACAAAACAAAAAAGAAACACTAAGAACCTCTCCGCTCTAATTATGCACACGAATCGACAAATTATGAATTGGTACTCTCTTTCCTTTTATTGTGATAGTTATTTCCCGAGGTTTGCAGTGCCGTCAAATATAGTAGGTACTTTCAAGATTCACTGAGTTTTTTGTCGTTCCAATTCAAATAATTTTTGAAAAATTTCTTAATTGTACAGTTTTGTTGAAGTTTTGATTCAAGGTATATTATAAAGATGTATATAATGCACTTCGTATATTTATTATAACCTATATATTTATAAGAAGAACTTTCTCCGCGTGGTCTCGAGTTGATGGCGGCGGCCGGCGATAATCCACTCGTAGTCGCCGCGCTTCGAGTCGAAGGTGCCTTGCTGCAGAGACACCAGCTTGAGCGTGAACCGCGGCCCCAACTCTCGGAGCTTCGCGCGCTTGCCGTCCGACGTGAATTCGTACCTGAACAACAAGTTATATGCCTTTAGAATAAGAAAACATTACCTTCCTTACCTATATCTTTTGCCCATCATTTTTTTTTCGTAGAAATGTAGAGTAAGCAGAATAAAACGTAAAATCAACTAGATTAATATAACATTTCAGATTTATCTGTCATTACTGTCAAGAGTTTATTCTCACCACCGCAGTCGCGCCACGGCGAGGGCCGATTATACGTAAACGGGTCCAAATATCAGTGTGCAATACTAAAATCGCAAGTAACTGCTACAATTGAAATGTATACAATGTCCGCGATTTACCTTAAACTGATGGAAAGACAAAAATACACTTATTTGCGGTGTACTGAGAAGCGCCCGTATCGTCGACTCCTAGCCAACCTTCTGTTCACACTGCTGAACGACGGATGAGGGATTTATGTTGGTCTTTCCGTCGGTCACACGTCTGCCGTTGCAAATGTATCTGGGCGGCGGTGATCACTGTATAATGTAGTGCCGTTGTGGTAACGCTCGTTTATCGGCTGTTGGTACATAACGAAGGGACATACAATCTAATACTTTCATCCTAACAGAATCTCTTCTCCGCTTCATGTTTTTATGTGATTGTTATCATTGTACGTTAGTGAGCTGGATCGTAAATATTAAATTGTGGGTAGTAACTACGTTGGTCGGATGCACCCGACACCGGGAAAGTAAAATACCGAATTGTGGTGGGATAAAGCATTGACCTCCATAACCCTGTGTGTGGGTGTCGTGACGTTCCCGACGTGTATTTGTCTGGTACCAATTTGAATGTTGTAATGGTACCGCAACACAGTTGGTGTCTGACTGATTCAGTGCAGCAGCGACGCCAAATATAATTATCTATCGAGGTACATATGTCGTGTCGATTACAAATCGATCTAGCAGCCGTAAAAACACCGGTAGCCACTCGGCACTCACCGGTGGTGTCTGAAGAATATGTAGTCTCGCTGGTTGTGGAAGGTGACGACCCGACGGCCGCGGAACTGCGGCTCGTAATGGAACAACGCGCCCAGCATTCGTCCTATTGTTAGACCGAGCCTCGTGCTGAAGTTGTTTAGAATGACCTGTGAAACATGCTTGGATTATTTCTCAAATTAAAAATTTGAATACAAAATAATTTGTATTTCTTCAACTTCTCGGAACAATATACATTTACTGGTAATCATTAATTAAAATTGGAATGTTATGTTTTTGTGAATTATAGATTAATTATTAAATTGAATATATTACGCTTTTTAAGTTACATCTAAACATAATTAACCATTTTTAGATTCGTTGTCTGTATTTTATTTTCACGATGACAATGCTTGTCATCATCATGATCGCAAATGTAGGCCATAAGCGAGCCGAGGATGGGTAATTAATATTCTTTAGTTCATAATAAAACACTTGTAATATATTTTGTATTACATGCACATTATTCATTGACTTCACCTCAGGTCTGTGAGTCGTTATTTCTTTGTAGTCCTTTCTAAGTTCTGGTGTGATTTTACAGCTGGAGAGCCTAAAGTGTGCGGTGGGGCCGCTGGGTAGATGGATAAGCAGGAAGCCATTGGGTTGCTTCTGATTCTCATTCACAATGATTACATCCGTCATTTGTTCCCGGATAGCTGATTGGACTATGCGTTTTACTGATGACCTGTAATAAATAATACTTTGTTTGAGTTTGTCAGGATGGCATTTATATATTTTGTCATAATTTTTGTGTCGGTTGCTTAAAGGCCAACAACAAGACTATTACTAATATACACTTGAAAACAACAAACTGGAATCACCTCATCGCGGGTTGCTCAATACTATTTTTTATAATTTCTATGCAACGAACTGTTGCATATCATTTGAAAGGTAATTTTGTTAGTTTTCAATAGATACCAAAAATATTTAAAAGTAATCAAATTTCCTACCTAAATTTAAGGAAATATTGTAATAGGTCGAAGTGTGGACGCCTAAATCAATGGGATGTAATACGAAAAGATAAAAAATATATTTACAATGTTTATCCCCTCAATATTTTGTGTCACTCCCCCGCCTCCCCTCCCATGACTATTTATAAACCATGGTTGCACAGACTTATGAAGACTAGGGGCCACTCGGGCAAATCATGAACTGATGGCGGGCCGGCCGCCAGAAGTATAGGTAATTAAAGACAATAAAGAATTGATAATAATTTATTAAAATTCAAAAAGAATTTATTAATTTGAAGCGTGGCACTGCATAGTGCTTACAAGCTTTTTTATATTTGGCTCAAATTTACTTGTAGCAACACGTAAAACTGCTTCCAAACTTTCATTTGCAAGGCGGTTTCGATTTTTTGTTTTATTATTATTTAGTATTGAAAAAGTTTGTTCACATATATAGGTAGAACCAAATAAGCTGGCACATTTCAGAGCGTTTATGCGCAACTTTTCGTACATATTTTTATCAATGCAGCGGTAAAAGTTCAGCAAGCCTCCTTCGTTGAATTTGTTGCGTAAATCTTGATCGTTTTGAATGTCGATAATTTCTAACTGCATTGACTCTGGCGCATTTTCAACTGAAATCGTGAAAGGATTGCTGAATATGTCCAACAGAGGTTTCATTTTTTTAAACTCCGAAAATCTGTCTTGAAAAGATTGAATTAAAATATCTAGCTTTTCTACATAACTGAAATTAATCGTAGTTTTGTTGAATTTTTCAGCCATTTTCTTATAATTCGGAAAATGATTGTAATTTCCAGAATTCAATTGTGATCTGAAAAGTGTCAGCTTGCATTGAAAGGATGATACATGAGCGTAGAGCTGGGATATCAGTTGATTTTTGCCTTGAAGCCGTGTGTTCAAGACATTCAAATGATTTGTAATGTCAACTAAAAAAGCCAAATCACACAACCAATCAGGATTTTTAAGTTCTGGGACATCCCTTTGCTTTTCCGCCAGAAATATTCCAATTTCTTCTATTAAATTTAGAAATCGTTCCAGTGTCAATCCACGACTTAGCCACCTTACTTCTGTATAATACAGTAAATCTCCGTATTCGCTTTCGATGTCATCAAGGAATTGTTTGAATTGTCTGTGATTGAGTCCTCGTGATTTTATGAAATTTACAGTCGAAACTACCACTTTCATGACATTTTGAAATTCAATTTTTTTAGAACACAGGGTTTCTTGGTGTATAATGCAGTGAAACTGCATGAGATCTTCAGCGTTTATTTTTTTTCCTTGCAGATGCTTTTTCATCGAAAATCATCGAAGGAGCACCGTCAGTCGCAACTCCCGATAATTTTGATAAGTCCAAATCAGTTTTTGAACACTCATCCAAAAGTACATTGAGTATATCAACTCCTTTGGTTTGACCTTTCAATGAACACATTCCGAATAACTCTTCTAAGACTTCAAAATTTTGAGTAACACCTCGTATGAATATGAGAAGTTGAGCTGTGGAACTAATATCAGTGGATTCGTCGAGTGCTAATGAAAAAAATTCAATGATCTTAGTTTTTTCAATTAATTGTTCTGCAATATTACCTGACAAAGACATAATTCGTCTTTGGATAGTCATACGATTCAGTTGAATTTTCTCAAACTTTTTTGCTGCTTCTGGACACATAACAATATATAATTTCAAGCAACTAAAATAACTCTTGAGTACATTTATTTTTATCTAATGGTTAATTTGGTAAATTTCTAATCTGACATACCTTTGCCTATAGCGAGAAAGTGAATTAGGTATTATTCTGGAGAGCTCCTTGCCAAATATCCTGGTCTTTGTGTGAGGGTTGTCAGAATATGTGATAAGTACTTTGGGTTCATATGAATTTTCAAAGTATGATGATAGCTCATCTAACTCCATGTCTTTTTGTGCCTGTAATATAAAATGTCTATATGTAGAAAACATCAAATGCCAAGAGATTTATGACATACCAGCTGATTCTTTGGTCTGAAGGATGTGGTTATCAGTTCAAAAGTATCAAATCATGAATAACAACATTCAAATATTTAATATTGCTAAGATTGAACTTTATAATCATTACTGCTAGCTACTTCTATACATTGGTCGTTTTTAATTAACTTTTTTATGCAATTTATAGAAGGCTTCACCATCTTTTAGGGCTGCATTTTTGTTTGTGATCAGAGGTATTCATTGCACCAGCGCCCATTTAACATGGATATCAGTATGTGTGATAGTATAAATTCCATAGCTTCAGGACTCCTAGAAAAGTCACATGACAATTTCTGGTCCAACTATAATATAAGGAAATATATGTAACTAACCTCTTCCTGTTCCTCTGCCTCGACATTAGCAAACATCGTCTCATCCTTTTCTCGTAAGGACTCCAACGTATGGGGCACCTTCTTCGGAACATCATCTCCTTCTTGTTTTTTCTCGAGCTTACGCCTTGTATAGGACAAAAACGAAATAATAATAAAAAAACTTTAAATAACACGATATTTCTCAATAGTATATAACCTCCAACTTACTTTTTTTTGTCCTTACCACGGGCCATGGTATTTTAAGTGTTTAGATTCTATATCACCTTTTGTTTCCAAATGATTCTATTATGATACTAATATAAATAAATATTGGTTAGCTTCTTTATTAACAAAAAAATAAACAAACGTGCACCATATATTTTAACGTTTTGACGGATGATGACAGTGACTTACGTGACATTATTAATGTGTCAAATGTTCAAGAAACGTCAAAGACTTTGACAGATTTCAGCAGTGTTGCAATAGTTATCGAATTAAAGTAATTAATATAACTTGATAATATACTAGATTTGAACTTGATACTACTAGATATGTACTGATTCAGGTGTTCTCCGTGCTATTTGTGGAATTTATAGTCTTCAATAAATTTTTATTCTCTTTGTCAAAAGCTAAAATAATAGGATAAAATACTAAAATTAGTTTGTCAGCTAAATTAAACAGTTTTTCAGTCCTAAATTGTCTATTGGTAATTTTATATTTCTCCAGTTACTGCAGATTACAAAACGTAGGTTTTTCTCTTAAGTATAAAGTAGTTAGCTGCGATAATGTGAATAGAGCAATGATATTTCCACTGATTAAGCAGTTTATCGAACATAACGATACAAATGTTATTCCACCCAAATGTCAGCCTATCATTATGGGTAAATTTTGGCAACTTGTAAGATTTGACTTACATTTAATCTGACCTGTCATGCTGGAAATACCGAAATCCCTTTATTTTCTACGATAAAAAATCCCAGTATTCATATATGGATTGACAACTTAGCCGAACCGCGAAAATTTACGAAAGCAATAGACGTAGTCTTTACGGTGTTTCACTTCCGTAACAAACTTGGGATCTTCTTACCCATTAACTAGTTTCCTTTAATTGATAAAGCTGATGTGTGTAGACCGTAACATTAATCACTCATTACGTTTCATTTTATGTCTACGTATATTCGAGCACACTTCGTCTTACCGTAGCCAACATAGATGGCTTCACATTCGTGACCATAGACGGCTTCAATAAGTCAACTCTCCCTTCTCGCTTTGGTTAGATCCACACTCTTCAAGTTACCTATAACGTAAAATTTATCTCGGTGATTGCCAAGATAGGCAACTTTGTTTTGCCGATTTTTTTTTATATTAATAGCCGACAAACGAGCAGACGAGGCACCTGATGGTAAGTGGTCACCGTCGCCCATGGACATCAGCAAGACCAAAGGTATCACTTATGCGTTGTCGGCCAGGAAATGAGAAGAAAGTAAGAAAGAAGGTACTGGCTCTCAAGCTCCCAGTCGGAACACGACGAGTCGTTTGGCGGCTGACTCAAGCAGGAGGGTTGTAACCAGGCAGGTTTCACGGAAAGATAATAATACCAGTAAAAATATTAATGACTGAATAATAATAGTGATGATATACGGCATAAATTCTCTTATTTTATTTAGCTTTTCCATTTTAGCCTTCTGGTGTTATTTCTTAATCTACAATCGAGTCGGCTGTGGAACGGTCTTACCGACTTTCGAAAATTGTGCTTCAAGTAGCCTTTAAGAAAAGAATCTATATTTTACCTATTGATGACGCTCCATGTATCCGTGATATATTTGTTTTTAATTTTGCATTGATGAAAATACCAATTTTTTTTTATATTTTATATATTATTCATTTATTATTATTATGTATGTTAATTTAGACTTTCTTTATGTTTTGTATGATTGTTTCTCTTCACAGAACCACTTTTATTGTTCTCTGCTGTTGGTCGACTGGTAGAAAATACTATTTAGCATTAAATCCATTTATTGTATCACTTCTTTTAAGGGTCAATAAAGTATAAATAAATATTTTACATTAATGAAGCTGCAATGTTTTGACAGATATGTCGGCCACAACTCTACAGCATGACATGAAAAACACGTATTAATATAGTTCGACGAACCCAAATTTAGATGATTAGTTAATATCTAAGGCATTGATTATCTCTTTTACTCGTAATGAGACACTCGATACTGACAAAGATAACAATACTCCATTTGATACATGATACCACAGTGGCAACAAATACGTGTCGTATGCAAAGCAATAATTTGGTCCATGTAAATTATTACATTTCTTAAAACTCATAATTTATGAACGCAAATAAAAAATTATGTATTGTATTGCAACCTAAATGTTCTAGTAGTATATTTTAGTACCTAGTATTTAAGTATAATTAAGATGTCGTTCTGACGCTTTCAAATTTTGTCATCTATACATATAATTAATTGATCGTTTTCTGTACATGACGGAAATATGATAAGAACTATCACTTCATCATCCATAAATAAAAAAGTTATATATGAATACATGTGTTTATCCGTCCATAAATAAAAAAGTTATATATGAATACATGTGTTTCTAATTAACATAAAGAGAAAACTCAGCCCTTAAACAAGGTGCTATTTGTAAGCGCAAGGCATAGTTTTTCTGAAGCGAAGTGAGGGCGGTTTACTAGTCGATAATAAAATGTGCATCGCACACAAAACTAGAGTACAAAATAAAACGAATTAAAATTTATTTAATCATTAAAGTATTTTGTAAATACACTTATGTATGTTATTTTGTCATCTACTACCTTTTCGAAAAGACCCTTTAACATTGAGATGAAGAAACGAAGGAAGAAACTTCTCAGCACATCTTGTAAAACAACATATGACATTTAATTTAGTAAAATATTTACGAAAACTTTATTGTGTTAGTAAAATAGAAACTGGTTATTTGATTAAATTTTAATTTAAATAAAAAATAATACAAAATTAGTAAAAATTTCATTCAAATAAAACACTTCATTTGGTAACGAATTTTCTTAATAGATTGTACGCTTCTACCGACGATGAAGTATTTAGTGACGGTGCCACAGTTTTAAAATTGTATGAAACAAAGCATATCGTTAACGTATATTTGTTACGTGTAGTAACTGAGAACAGTTGACACAATAAAACATGAGATGGCGAGCTCGGCAGCTGATCGCCATCAGCTCGTTGTTACTGGCGCAAAATTATTACTGTTTTTATAGCTGTAGTGACGATCGTTAGAATCACGAGTTCTGTTTAGTGATTTTCGAATTGAAAAAGCTCAATTAATGAACTATTTAAGAAAGTGGGTACAGTTTTCATAATTTTAATAGTGCGTTTTGCGATTCCTTAAAAAAATATATTGTGGCCCGCGTAAATCCCGGTTTGATGACTACTGTTATAATTTTACAACTATGTTTTGTGCATGCATCAATTACATTAAAATCAATTTACCGCAATATAAATACAAATTTTTGGATAATGTTTATTTATTAAGTGAAACAATTTGGCAATTTGGCCGTATTGGGGCGGCCTAGAATACTCCTTTTAATCCCATGCTGGTAGAAAAGGGTGTCGTAAGAGGCGACGGAAGCCAGCCTGCTTGGTGGTAGGGCTTCGCGTAAGGATTATATTATCAGTATCATTATTAAGTCATTGATATTAATAATAGTATTCTTATCTTTTTGTGAAGCCTGCCTGGCTAGCTACCACCCTCCTGCTTGAGTCAGCCGCCAAACGACTCGTCGTGTTCCGGCTGGGGGCTTGAGAGCCAGTACATTCTTTCTTACCTTCTTCTCATTTCCTGGCCGACAACGATTCAGTGATACCTTTGGTCTTGTTGATGTTAATGGGCGACGGTGACCACTTACCATCAGGTGGCTAATCTGCTCGTTTGTCGGCTTTTAACTTAAAAAAAAAAAACGCTTTTATTTAGCTCTTCGAGCTGAGCTACTCACACAATGCAATTGATAATCGTCACAAATTAATATTGTAAATTTAATCGTATGGTGAAATATTTTCTGATAACATTATAGGAATAGGTTATCGATAATTGACAATAAACAGCTGAACGTCCTTACTTTATTTATTCAGATGTAACGCCATGTCGGCCTGACAACATTAAATTGACAGTCAGTTCGTGTGTCGGTTTCACTACGTTAATGTCGACGGGAGCAGCACGGTAGGTATATTTAAGTATCATGTTGATAACGGTTATAGATGAAATTTTAAAATTGTTTTTCAACAAAATTGAAAAAGGATGAAACTATTCTATAATCTTTAATCGTAACAGGCTCAGAAACGGAAAACTTAAAGAGATGTTTTGTACATATATATAAAACAGTTATTAAAATTTAACATTCAATTCAGTTATATGTTTTAGCATTAAAACTTATTGTATGATTTTTATACATGGTTTTCACAACTAGGAACCAAAGCTTCACTTCAATAAACGATACGGTATTTAAAATATCCGCAAGTGTTTGATATTTTTTTTCCTATCAGTTTATTGTTTTTGGTGTTATGTATATGAATTGGAAATACAAATTTATTCTAGTAGATACAAAACCCTACTTACATTTGTATTTTAAATAAAAACATACTGATAATGGTAATCTTCTAGGATTTTTTCAAAAACAAAAGAGTTTGTTAACGTATGATATATAATTTATAAATAACTGTTTAATATTAATTTAATCTGTGCAGTGGGTCCACGTGATGCTGTGGCAAATAAATAGATGAATGGACACCAACAACAACCTGTATTGAAACTGTTCACAGTTATAATCTATAGATTCGGCCCCGTTATAATTTTATAATTATCTAGTACAGATTAGACGATTTAAAAGATAAGAGACAATTCTACGTTTTGCTTGGCACCAAAGCGGACATGTTGTGGTCAACGAAATTATAAAATAAAATTTAAAAAAAATAATGCAATTCCGCCTACCTACCCATAGTTACAAGGTAATGTTACGGTAAATTTTAAGTGGACTGTGGATAGTCAATGAGGTAAAGACGTCTACCATCACCAACAAGTACCATAGGGATTAAGCTGGTTGATGCAGAGCTCTGCGAACACCGACTACACCCAACAGCACTTCTGTTGGACTAATCGATCGCAGTTTAGCGGGGTATTGCTGTTGTTGATTGCTAAATAAAGAAGATCGGTTTGTATTCATGGATGGATGGAGCCCCTTACACCTTCGAACACTTCTGAGGATTTTAAGAATTTAACTGGGATTCCTTTCTTTTAAATTTGAATAGTTTTTCTTTTCTTCCTTTATTAAATATATTATAAGCGTTGAACATCAACCACTGCGTTAACTCTAGGATGCGGCCGTCAAACTACGTACTTGCATACGTATCTACATGAAAAGTAGATAAAACCGCATATTATTATACGTTCTTTGATTGATTAATGAGACGAATGTGCTTAGACAGCGGCGACCGCAGACCCTTCCTGCGGTGTGGTGAGCTCGTGTGGCCGGACGACCGCGTGTCTATGAGGGAAACAAATGAATTGCGTGTTTGTGTATTGTGTTTTGAGGTAACTTAAACGGCGTTATTCTATTAGGCACTGCGAGGCACGATCGATTGAAAGTATCTTAGCCGGTTTGGATCACGATAGTCGAGTGCTGATTGAACTCGAATAATAATTATATTGTAAACTGCCTCTGATATTCAAATATTTATTCATTTTTACGCATTAGTTATTTGTAGTATAGAGCTGGGGAGGATGAACTAATCTCTGTGCTCTGAACTTGGGGTAGGGGGGAGGGACGGAGGAGGGATCGAAAGGACGGATCGGTCAGCGAATATAATTAAATACTAAGTTTTTCAAAAGTGATACTTATTAACTTTCAAAAATTAATAATATGGTGTAATCTGTTACACTAATACATTTCAATTAATTCCACTGTCGTATTACTTATACAAATACTCATTCATATACGTAGAAAATGTATAGATATATATATACATGTTTATTTGCACTACATTCGATGTTTCCTTACGTAGAGTTTTGATTTGCTGAGAATTTTACGTTTTGTACGTAAAACATTACGTAAATGAGAATTGTAAATACTAAAAGAACTGATAAACAAAGCCATTACTTAGTGCTAGTCATGACGAAACTGTAACTAGATCGAATATGACAAACGTAAGATAAAACATGCGAGGTATCGGATGACTGCACCTGCGGGCTGGGCTGCTACCACCATCCCGTCATATACGACGAACGAATATCATTTTACATTCATAACGGCTTTATTGAACCATCTGTAATCTAGTTCCGACGAAGAACCAGCGATGTATGTCGAACAATTTATACTATCCATGTGCTGACATTTGTACTTAAATATAATATTAAGTTCTACAAGTAATGGTTTATCTAGCAAAAACAGCTGATTCGCGTCTCACTAGAATTAGCTGTTACGTGATTGTAAGGTAAACAGGCGAGAGTGCAGCGTGCGGCTCGTACGAAGTCGTCCAGCCCTCAGTTATAACTTTCAGGTGTTGAAATTGACGCCAAATCAATTAATGAGCGCGTAGCTATAAGGATTGTTAATTATTTCATTTTATGGCCCTTTTTATCTTTCCTCTTTATAATTCGTGACATTCAACTGTGTTTGTTTTATCTTGTGTTTGTATTATGCAAGTTTTCCTCCAATTGACGGTTGACGGATTGATAGATAGGTAATCTATCGTTACTCTTTATTATTTCTACATCATAGAACGTAAAACGAAATGAAACAACGAGCAAGTATAAAACAAATATCAGGTCTTATCGCTTAAAAGCAGTTTTTCTAGGTCGGCCATACTCAAATTATGTAAAGCCTTTATTTAAAGCCTCAGTACCTATTCTTCATAGATACAACGAGGGATCCGGGGAATAAATGCTAACCTTTGTGCAACGAGAATCATATCATACACAGCTACGAAGACAAAATATTGTAACAGACTGAATGCTGAATCTGACGTGCGTGTTTAACTCTGATTTGTTTAAACCACGGTCTCTAGCATAATAGTTAATCTTACGTAAGTATACGAGTGTGTACTACGAAAAAATTGATCTTCAGTACCTATGTATAAAAGTCCGTGGTTTAATATACTTTTATATAAATAAAATTATTTTATCATCAAGACAGTTTTATAAAGATAACCGTTGCCCTTTACTTTATGTTTTTAGACGCATAGTTATAAGATGATGATAATATGATTTGAGAAAATATTTCGATACTCAAGTGTGTGGAAGATATATTAACATTTTTATATGAATTAACTTAGTGCTTTGACAACAATCCCACCTGGTTTTTAAATGGTGAGAAAGTCTAAGATGTTAAACGCATTAACTTATAAAAGGCTATTCACTCTCGTGACACATCATAAGTACGAGTAGCTGGGGCACGGACACGGGGAAGTTTTCCAGTCCTTTGCAGTGCGCATGACGAAAGGCGACGCAAACTGTGTCATCTGTTATAGCTGCGCGTTCTCCTAACGTATCCTGTAGAAGACCGAGCGAGATAAGCCTTAATGTGTATGACCGAAGGGTATCATACAAATACGTCAACTGATTTATTATCATTGAAATAAGACGGGATCAAGTTAAGATCTAAAACTAAGAATCTGTGATGCTTTCCAGGTTTCAAAGATTTATTTCAAGTGTTATCCTAGATCTGCTGCACTAGTATCAATTATTCTACGGTTTTAAATGTAGTCCTAACATTTGTGCTGTTTATATTTATTGATGGTAACATAGGTAGGTACTTTAGCATTTGGTAACCGTCTCCGTTGAACGACCACATAGAAGAGTTTTGTGATAATAAATAAATATTCAAGTAAGTACGTCATATAATTTTGATTTGAATAATTCTATTGAATCATTTAGTAAGAATATTATTCAACTGGAGGAAGGTTCCCATTTCGCATCGTAAACAAAATTACAATTTATTACTTGTTTGCAGCTTAATTGGCGCCACGCATATGATCTACTCGAACGTGTGTCAATTGTATTTTATCATTTACTGTTATTTTCGTAAAAATACATCATTATAAGCTAATGGATTTGCAACCTCAAAGTTTACTAAAGCTAACAAATCAAACTAAGTACGTAGCTAAGTTAAATTGAAATAAAAATAGAAATCTAGGATTCAAAACTACTGTCATCTAAGAATGAGTTGAATCAATAATTAAACATAACAAGTTAAATATTCATAATTTTGTGATATCCGTGTTAAGTGGAGACGCATAGCGGGTATCCGTCCTGACGCAGTGTAACACTCATCTGTACGGAGGACGCGATTTGCGTCGTCATTCATTGTGCGCACCGAAAAGGACTGGATTAGTTTGTTCGCGTCAGTGTTCTCGCCTACTTACACTAGTCTTCAAGACATTTTAGACTCCATTACCACCTCCATTATCACCTTGAAACATTAACTTATGTAAAAATAAAGGAAATGTTCCTAAAGGTGGATGATGTTTGATAGGTGATTTCATGATTTGTTATCGATATAATTAATACATTGTACAGGATACTCCTCTGTATCCCGGAGCCTTACTGCATCACTATAAAATATGGGATATATTATAACTCTTCAAAACATAATAATAAGACTTTAAAAACGTTTATTAAATGCTGGAGTTAGAAATGAACGAGCAAAAGCAGCGGGAGTTTCGCAAGAATTTTTTTTCGAAAGGAGGTATATGCATAATTTATAAAATTATAATCACCTCCTCCGCTAAAGGAACCATTCTAAGGATAATGGGCTGTGTATTATTTTTTCGAAGCTGTGTGCGGACACACACTGATAGTTATTACGATGATGATGGGTTTGGTGATAAGAACGAAACATTGTTTGATTTTATCAAATCACCTGTTTCGGAAGAAGTTCATCAATTAAGTTAAACTTCATTTTTCATCACGTTTAAAATCGATTGTAGGTATAGTTTCATAGACTAGAAAA
Source organism: Megathymus violae (assembly GCA_003671415.1). Classification (NCBI taxonomy): domain Eukaryota; kingdom Metazoa; phylum Arthropoda; class Insecta; order Lepidoptera; family Hesperiidae; genus Megathymus; species Megathymus violae. The sequence continues at coordinate 1,452,600 of PDGT01000081.1, read as the reverse complement.
ATTATGACTTTGTTTTTAATTATTTATTTATCGTGAATATAGCGGCGGCGTGGTGTACTCGAACAGAGAACAGGAAGCAAATCACAGTAGTTGGTTGCGATGCAAGGCCGCACTAATTGGGACGTCCGGAGGAGCGGTCAAATAACAGATACGATGCGACATCACGTTTACTTATCGTTATATTGTTGTAGATATTTTTATACCTTTTATGCAGCAGTGAGGGATGGATAAGTTATAGGAATCTAATGTCTCGAGTTAATTCGAGTTATACATATGGGCGCGCGAAGTGTTTGGATGGATGACCATTTTTGTGTAATTTTCAACCGACGCGCGTGGGAGTAGTGTTGTGGAAGATGAATTAGACCTAAGTAATTAAGTACGAGAGACCCCGGCCAAGTGGTGTGGAGGCACCGGTTTCTCTTCAGAGCAATGCACTGCGACCTCGTGCCTGGGACGTCGTTCCCATAGCTCACCTTCCTCGCAACGACCTATAAATATCAACCAACGATCGATGTGGAACAGTGTTTATTTCCTGAAAACTTATAAGACTCCTAATGATATTAATTGAAATTTAATTTTTGCTGTTATTCGAGTAGAACAGAAAAAGTACTCGGTTTTCCAATTACTAAAATATTTCAATAATTTATTTTATATCAATAGCACTCAATGATAATGACGGCATCCATCGATACTGTAGCCACAGATACGTTACCCATTTTTTTATGAATCATAACTTACCACATTCAAGACTGTCGTTTTGAAATCTTGGTTAAATATTTAAAACATATGATGTACCGTTCAGAGTGATGGTAATGATGAAATATTGTATATTTCCAGACTCCATAAACAGTAGCTGCCTGCAATAAGCTCAAGGTGAACATCCGGCCGTTGCATTGAGGCGTGAACTTAACAACACACTCTATCAACCACTTATTTAAATTGAGCTTTCTTTTTTGACATGCCAAGGCGAGAGTACGGGTATCAGTAGATAGGTCAAGTTGTTACCATAAACATAATATACTAACGTAATAAACGACCACTCATTTCAATATCGCGTCACCAAAGCCTAAATGTGCATGTGATGTCAAATTCACGGCCATGCATTGTCGAAATGATTGTCAACTATTCCATCACAGGTTTTTTGCTATATTTAATTCGTTCTCTTGATTATTTATTACATGTTAAATTAAATAATACCATGCTAAGTCCAGTAACTTCTCACTTCGCTTCGTCTAAACTCAACCTTATTGGACGGGATTCTTTATATTGACACATCTTTTTTATTTGTACGTTGATTGAAATAAAACAAGACCTGATGTAGAGGTACTAAACAAAACAATAATAATACTATTGGTTTTAATTAATTATTTGATGTAAATGAATATAACTTATCGCCTTTGGAAATGAACTAACTAAAAAATGTTGAAGGTATAGATTCTTCATTACCAAGATGTCAGTACGAAATCGTAGAACGAAATAATTGCCCTTAAAATGTCTTCTGCAAACTTTGTTAGGAACCCTACCTATCTGGTTTAACATTCGAATCCATTTTCTTTTTGAACTGCATTTACAGGAAACCCTGAAGTAGTCAATAAATATGATATCACATTTGCCGGATATTGTCATATCATAATAATAACAGACATCAAATTTGCCAAATTTTATTAATCTAAGGAGGTAATACTATTCAAAAGCCAAAGCCTTTATAATACTCTAATCTACTTTCTGTCCAATGTGTTTACAAGTTATAACTGAAACTAAAAATTAAATATGAACAAATGTAGGTAAAACAAAAAATATTTATTTATACCTATTTAAAAATTATCAAGTTATAGTTTTATGCAAGTCCTATATGGTACGATATCATTTTCACGTACACAATATTTTTTTATCTTTCACATAATTATGAAAATATGTTATTATTCATAAAATAGAGTATTTACTGAATATCATTAATCTTAATTTATATAATTTTAAGATTAATTTCTATGAAAATAAGCATCATGAAAGTAGGATTGTATTATCGGTACTTACCTGTCTCTTTGTTTGCGTTATTGTTATAAGTAACTATGCAGTCTCACAGAGAACACGACATCATCATGTATACTGTTGTTTGTCCGATAAAATACAGTAATATTGAACAGAAATTAATAAAATAACAAAGAGGTATTTTTGACCGGAGACTAATGGAGAGTTAATAGTTTGAAAACAGCCCTACGGCCAATTCACTTGCGACTCTTTCTCACAAGGAGGTTTTTCCGTAAAGCTCGAAATCTCACTCGAACACTGTGTTCCTCTATCACGCTAGTATATTAGCTTTATGGTTGTTACAGGTTTTACTAATAAACTTTGATTAGAGATAGATTAACTTTAATCCATGTCTTAATCCTGATTTAATCTGATTCAGTATTAAAAACACAGAGTAAGCAAGGAGTAAATTATTCTGAGTTTAATCTTGGATTAAAAGTTAATATGAACCGCCACATAGTTTTGCGACTGGTTAAGTATCTATAGACTAAAGATGCATTTAGACAGTAGTATAAAAAACATAAGCTTGAAGTCGCATAGCTTGATACGGCGGTAAACAACTTGGATACGGTAACACAGATTATTGCAGTGATGTTTTGAGAGTGTTATAAGAAATTAATTGGAAAAAATCAGATTACACCATTAGTAAGATGCATGAAATTTTATAAAATTCGTAAAAATCCACCGGACGAACTTCAAGAAGCTGAGTTTAAATCTAAATACAGATTTTCTGAATCTACTGCAGTGTCAGTTATTGAAATGGTAAAGAAGGATGAAGCCGGCGATGCCAGGGGCGGCTTCATACACCCCCATCTACAAGTTTTGTCTGTCATAAGAACATAGTTACGAGGGGAGGTAAATAAAATTGTCATTAATTAGTTAGTTTCAATAGTGTTTACAAAATTATCACCATTCTCATTATCAACACTCATAATTAGCCACATAATGATGCCTAACACTGGTTTATGCTAGGATTAATTTGTCCGAGTGCAACTTTAAACTATGCTTGTATAACAGATTTTTATTAATAAGACTGTATGTGTATTATTGATCTTAAGAAAGTTAAATAGTTTTCAACGTAGTCGGATTCGGAACGTTGCAATTACTAATTAATATTATGCTCTATTTCTTGTCGCTTTTTCTATTAAGATAAGTCAAACTTCCGAAAAATTTGATATACACACGCTCGTAATTCAACAATACTTATGTAATATCCTATTAATATGTAATTACATTGTCATCATAAGCATGCAGGTGATCTGTAGACTGAGCTGTGAGCTAATGATTCATACTGCTCAGTAATGAATGAAGGAATGCTGTCTTAATACGGACAAAGAAAAAAAAACACGATTTGAGTAATGGCGTCGCAGCCGCACGCAGAACAAGGAGCTGCGGTGTGCGGCTGACGTATGCGGCTTAATACTCCCGGGAAGTCAGGATATTAGGTAGTACCGTATGTTAGAAGTATCATTAGGAATATATTGTAGTAATTTATTGCACGTGAAGCGCCTGATTTGTTGAGAACCGAGTCCGTATTGCATGAAGTATTATGTTACATTATCCAAACCCTTTTCAAGAAATGATTTCTGTTGGTTTTATTTTTAAAAGCGATGTAATAATATAAGGGAGAAAATTATTCAAGTGGCTAACGGTGACGTTATTAATAAATATTTTTAATATTAGGCGATAGTCACATTACCGTTTTTTATGTTTTAGATGGCATGGAAAACATAAATAGGATATTACACGGTTTGATATCAAAGAATTATCCGTTACATAAGTGCCTGTTCTGGCCGGGCGTCATCCCGGGACCTCTCGTTCGGCAGTCGGTACCATTGACAACTGCACCTTCGCATCCGATCACGGTGTGAATAACTTCAAATCAAGAGTTACTAGGTCGTCGCCACTTACTAACAGATGTAAGTAGTAAGCAAAAAAAAACTGCGCTAGGGTTGTCAAAATTGTAGATATATAAAAAGGTGACTTCTCGTTGGGATTCCAAGGGATTTTAATGCGTGAACGTGTTACTTGTTAACCATGTCTGTCGTTTCACTGGTCGTAGTGGTATGGTACTGACACTTCTCGAAACAACCACCATTGTTTGCCAAGGGTCAATAGCGTTGACAAATATACGGTTTTCTAGGAAATGCAGCGCAATAGTTGCCGCACGACGTATTCTTTTACTGCCCATTTATGATCGCGTTGTAAAGTTGGCACCTGGTGAGCGAAGGATCTAGGTTAGGGTTTCCGAGGTACATCTTCTTATGATAAATAAATTTCTCTTGGGTCTTGGTTGTTAGTTGTTTGTGCATGTCATCCGCAACATAGGAATCTTCGTGCAGGGTAAGAGAGGGAGGGCGACGGCGACCGCTTCCCATTAAGTTGCCACCGACTAAAAACGCCGTGGCTGGAAGCAGTTTGTTTCATGGCAGAATAAGGTGTGCCTGTGGTCTCATCTTAGGCATGGTATGGCATGGTATATCCTCATTTTAAATTGATATCACGGTTATGTACAGGACCGCATTAATTTAAATATAATTAACGATACATTAAATTAAATGAGATTCCTGTTAAGTAAAACTTAGTTGTGTGAAAACAATATTGTACCTTTTAAATAGTTATTATCTTCGTTGCGTTCACTTTTAACTTTATATTCAACTAGCTGGCCGCCCGACTTCGCTCGGGCTCATCAATTATTTATTGCACACGAACACATGATATATAGCCTATGTCCCTCCGACATAATGTACCTTTCATGTATTAAACGAATTTTACAATTAGGTGCAGTGGTTACCGAGATTACTTTCCGCATACACAAACACAAACTCACAAAAATCTCATTCTTTCTTTATAATATTACCATATATTTGTAGGTTTTCCAAATATTTTAAGTGCACGCACTTGAAATAATTGACCTCCATTATCGTTTACTAAACGTTTTCTCAGATATACTGTTATTTACTTACCAACTATAGGACGTGTTCGGCCATTTTGTCATAGTAATAAATAAGGAATATCGCCGACAATATCTGATTAGTAACCAAGGGCCGGATAGAATTTTAACAGAGAGGTTGTGAAGTATGTTTATTATGTAAGTATCTGGCAAAGTTATAAGTTTCATAGGTTTAAGCTGTACCTGAGCGGATTCGACAATACAATTAATATAATTGCGTGGAGACAGGTTCAAAAAGTAGAAATCCCTTTGCGACACTTCAATGAATAGAATGTGGTGAACAATAGAACTAAACTAGAGAAATAAAGAAAAGAAGAATATCGTATTTAATCTTCAATTTTAATTATTAATATTATTACTGGTATTATCTTTCCGTAAAGCCTATCTGGCTAACTACCACCTCCCGCTTCAGTCAGCCGCCAAACGACTCGTCGTGTTCCGGCTGGGAGCTTGAGAACCAATAATTTCTATCTTACTTTCTTCACATTTCCTGGCCGACAACGCATCAGTGATACCTTCGGTCTTGCTGATGTCCATGGGCGACGGTGGCCACATACCATCAGGTGGCTCGTCTGCTCGTTTGTAGGTTATTAACATAAAAAAAATGTTAAAGTGGGCACGTTTGTTATCACCACCGTTTATAAAGGTCGTATTGTAATTTGGTATTGGGCAAAACGGTGTGGGCATGAAAATCGTCATGCGTAGCAACAAAAGATCTACTAATCGGCCAGCGTGACGGACCATGGCTTTAACCCACATCGTTGTGATAGGAGACCCTGACCCATCAGTGGGACAATTATGGGTTATATGACGATAGCGGTGCACTCCCTCAACTAGCGCTCTAATTGTGTAATTTTTAACGAATCGTCTGACGTGCATTACGACCGGTACATCAGGTGTGATTAACCTCCATCTTTATAATAATAAAAAGAAGGTCTAAAAAAGCTTCCCTCCAGGGCCAGCATTGCAATGGTGACTACTCCGATGTTACCTATATTCATAGGCGTTAGTGACCGGTTACCACCAGGTGGCCCGTTTGCATTTCCGTCAGCTGCAGCTTGAAGAGCAAGGTATTAAAAAAAATCTAATACCGCAATTAAGCAGTGTTTAGAAACTAATTGTTTGGTAATTAAGTGTATTTATTATAAAAGTCATTGTAGGTTATGTTTCATTCATTACTCATTTTTACGGCTTTATTGCAGACTTAACTAATAAACTTTTGAGACAAATGTATATTTTTATAATTTTGGGAATTCAAGCTTTGTTAACTGACTTGAGGTATTTTTGTTGTTGTTAACATAATAAAAACATAAGCAGTTGTCTTCATTAAAATCATTAATTACTACTTGAGTTGCGCTTCAGTGTTCTCTCAAAAAAAAAAGGGGTTTATGGCCATAGTTCGCTACGCTGGCCAAGGGCGGGCTCGCAGACTTGACATACCTATGAGAACATTATGGAAAACTCTCAGGTATCTTTACCACCAGCAGTTACCTTATTTATTTATATTATTATCCAGTTAAGATATTTGCTTCACTAAAATTTTGATCATATCAAGACTTTGAAAACAAAAGAAACACTTCATTTAAGTATAAATATAACAATGAATGGTAAGAAATTCTGAGAATTATTTATTCGATGCATTATTTTAAGTAATGTCGGTATGACGTAAATGCAATTACTTAAAGATAACATTAATAATGCGCGGCGAAGCGGTCGCTCGTCGCGTCACCGTCGTACAATCTCGACATCGCTTTATCGAACGTTTGGAGAAATGGCCATAGATGGCGCTACAAGTACTAAACGAAACAACGTAACTAAATCAATATGACGAAATCAGTCTTTAATAAAAGGGGATTTTATATTGCAGCAAAATTCTTGTAACCGGTTCATGGTCTAGTATTACTTTTACTTAAAATTATTCAATGAAACAACTTCTTTGTGTGGCAGTAAATATATTCAGAAAATATCAACCATAATCGACTCGATTTCGTCAGTATAAAAAAGTATCAATTAGTAAAAATTACAGTATTGTCGCTTACCAGTTCGAATAATTGATCTCTTATATTAATAGTTCATTATTGCTTTATACAATTACAATACCGTATCGATTAAAACATTCGATAACAAAGACATTACATTAGATAACTATCTAAAACTTAGGAATAAACCAGCCGTCCACTCGATCAACCTCGTACACGATAAACACTTAATTTAGATATAATAATAATTACATATCACAATGAGACGTCTCTTCAACGCTATTCACTCGCACAAGAACAATACAATACAATACAAAACGAAGGCACGAGATCCACCTATAGCTACGACTACGTGTAAACATGCCCTAAAACGTACGCTAAATGCACGCGCCCCGGCGTACGGCACGCTCAATCGAAGTCATGCGCTTGGAAGTTCACCTAACATAATTTTGTCAGTAGCATTAAGAGTTTTAAAGCGGTTCTGGAATACAATGACTGGCCCGGCGGCGGAGGTCGTTCCCCGCGCCGGGCGTAGGTAATGGAATGTCGGCGCGGCCGCACCCGGCGCCCCGTGCGGCGCAGGGCCCGCAGGTAGCGCGCTCGTACTGCGCACTGTTCACTGCTCCTCACTAACACCCAGTCCCATTGTCCGACGCCAGTCTGCGGCGCACCCTCTACACAGTGTCCTTCCCCTCAAACTTTTTAGCTAAGTCAGCCATCAGCTCTTTGTAGATGAGCGGGTCGATGTTCTTCCCCAACTGATACAGGACGAACCAGTCACCGATCTGCAGCTTGCGCGCCACGGTCTCGACTTGCTCCTGGGGAGCGAGGCGGCTGCGCGCGCGCAACAGATACAGGCGCACGCGGGGACCTGCCACGACGGCCGCGCGGTAGATCAATGAGATTCCGCTCAAAATTGACAGGATCACGAACCAGAACCACAGGAACACATATATCTTCTCATTGACGATGTTCAGAGGCAGAACGCAGAGGCCGTCGAACTTTTGCACGGTTCCTGAAGGACCGTACTTGTGGAAGGTACATTTGGTCACTTTGGGGAACACTCGCGCCATTGGATCCTCGCGGTCCTCCGGTTCCATTTCCGTGAAACGAACCACGTCACGTCCGTAAGTCGAGAATTCGCCGTCCAAAAAGAAATCCATAAAGTATATCTGTCCGACGACGTTGATGAAGTTTAATACTTCACAAATAAAGAATCGGAACGCGTAAAAGTTCTGCGTATGTAAGTTCGTGTAGAAGTAGTCGACTAGAAGCTTCTTTCTATCGGCTTTGCAGTCCTCGCCGACCACCGGACAGTTCAAATCTAGCACTAACATCTTCACTCGACCGCCCTCCCAGGTTTTCCACAGGTAGCGCGGCACATAGAATAGGATCGCTTGGAAGAACAGCACGAAACACACCCACTGGTAGTACTTGTGATACTTGACTTCGTCCTGTCCGTCGACGTGTGTCGCCACGCCGGGCTGCACCATGTCCTTGCCCACGCGGCCCACCAGCCTGTTGGGGATGGTAAACGTGGAGTAGATCCAGCAGTAGGTGTCCATGACGGCGTACGGGATCTCGTCGACGATGCAGTCGATAGGGTCTCCGATATACTGCCGTGAGGTGACGAGTAGCGAGAAAGCGATCAGGATGATCACGGTGGCTTTGTAATGTAGGCGGAACACATTGTTATCGATGCACACCGAGTCGAGCTTGAGAAGCCCCTTGACGGAACCGAAAACGTCAAACATGGCGGGTGAGCTTGCCGCGGGCGCGCGGCGCGTCGGTCGCGGGAATCGATTAGTCGGGCGTGCGGTTCGCCCTCGCGTCGAGTGCGGAATGCCGGCGGGAGTGGCGGGGCGAATCTAGCCGAGGGGGGCGCAGGCCGAGGGGGCAGCGAGGGAGACGCGCGGGCGGCGGAGCCCCCTCCGCGAACGTCGTCGCAGTCTCCACGCCTCGGATCAACGACACAGCACTGACCCTATTTCCACCTATATTCGTGGCGTCATCTGGTAGCTGCCGCCAGCGGCTACGCATCTCAAAACAAGCATTGAAATTACTCGCGGCATAACGGACAACGAGTACAATTAAATACGTAGTTATCTATTGATTGCATCACTTAACGAGAACGGCGGACGTTGTCGGAGCGTCGTGCCTCCGACGGATCCCATTACCGCTGCAGAGGGAGTCCAGCCAATATTTACGTTTTTTGATCTCGTAGATAAAGCCTCAAATGCATTTCGAATATAGACTGAATTCCCTAACGTGTCAAATGTTTTATACTTACCTTATACTTTTATAAAGTTTGTACATATAAACGCTTCGACCCCATTTTAAAACGAAAGCAACGTAACATTTAAACCCCTATTGCCATTGTTGCGTTTGGATCGTACAATTGTTTACAATTGCAACAAAAAAAAAACAGTTAATTTTACCCGATAACTGATAACTTATACAACAACTGAATTCAAACGGAAAAATTAAAATTACAAGACAACACAGTTAAATTATTTTAAACCTTACAGATTATGAATATGAATTACGTAATGTAAGGATGCATTATGACTAGATTTGGTCCTAACTCCGGTGTTATTGCCACGAGCGCTGGGCCCAGCAGTGGCGTAACTCTGTGTCGTATACGATGGAGAAATAAACTATTTAAATTTACAAAATAATGATTAAAAAAAACATAAACTGGCTTAATAATTATCGCATGCTACAATTAATAGCGTAATACGAGTAAGAACCGTAATATTAAAAGGTATTTCTAAAAACAATATACATATGAGAAACTAAACATACTCGTACAGTGTTGGTGGAAGTGTTGGTTTGGTCGGAAATTATGTTTTGTTCAAAATAAGCAGAATCTGAATTTGTAACGTCAAATTGAGATGCTGTAGCAACCTACCACTATCCCCAATCAAATCACGCAACAGCGGTTATATCTGGGACTGCTGCGTAAAGCGTCTCGGAACTCATAGTTTCCTTATTCTTTAAATGATACATTTTTTCATAACGTATCTTCTTTCCCATTTCGGCGCAGAATAATCTGTTCTTTAGCGATAAGAGAGCTTTTGCACTGCTGTCTATTGTATGATGTTAATGTAACGTTATTAATAGTATTTGTGTACAACTAAATATCCTGTTTATCTACGCTACGCGCAACAAATATGGTATGTTAAAAATACTTTACACATGTGTGTCACTAGCGAATTATTGTTTATATATTTAAATCTTCTTCCATTTTCTGTATTGTATTTCTATTTGTTGTCACTTTTCCTATTTGTTATGTAACATTTTATGTTAATTTACATATTCTTGTTACATTTTTAAATAGTCTCTCTGTTTCGAGAAGAAACGCTCATTTAAAGCGCTCATTTTTTTTTTCTCGTATTATATGTATTTTTATTTGGTGTATAGGTAAGTATTGTAATCAATAAACAAACAGTACTTGTCATATACATATATGTGCAGATATCAATTTCATAAATTTTCTATCAAATTATCAAAACACTTCTGTCCAAACGGTAGCTTTCAAAAGTGACAGCATTGAAGTAAATCAAACTCCAGTTGAATGTATTTGAATAAGCCATAACTCCGGTTGAAAGTATTTGAATAAGCTATAGAATAGATAAGATAAATTTTATGTTTGCCTCTAATAATCTTATAATAAAAACCCATAATTTGAATTTGACATCGATATAACGATCCTATTGTCAAGTTGATAGGATCCTGCGTGTAGACTGTGAAGTTCCGTCTTGGTAATCCGGTCTGCGGAAACATTTATGTGTATAATTTTTTTTATTTGTATGAAATTATATCCTACATTGAATATTTAAGGTAGATCACGATATAATGTTTTAATGAATGACCGAAAACTTAATGAGTTTTATTTTATGACTAGCAAATGCCCTCGCTTCGCTTCGGAAAACTACCTGAAGCTTAAAGATAGCATATGCATTTTTATGGGTTTTTCTCGTTCCGTGAATTAGAAGTACATAAATTAATTCATAACTTTTTTATTTATGGACGGATTGCAGTGAAACAAACTTTAAATATTACTTGACGCTCACTGCAATACATTAGTGGAAACCGGAACGAAATCAATCAAGCCGTTTCTGAGAATAGCGAGCGGGAACAAACGCACAGACAAACCGACAAAAATTCTAACAACTTTTCGTTTAGTTCTATTGCGTTAATAAAGACCCGTATTAATATTTTTTCTCATATATCGTTCATGTACAGAAATCGATAACTTAGAATTTTATTATTAGTATAGATAAATGTCTTAAACTATTTTATCGCATCAGCGTGGCAGTAGTATAACATTGATTTTCGATTTTGGGGCCTAATATTACTAGGTGAACACTGGCCACTGATATCACCAACATGTTTTTTTAAGGCGTAACGCGATATTGTCTCGTGGAAGCTGCAAGCGCACACACACATACTCGTAGAGCCATGCACTCTGTCCCTGGTTGCGCGCTATCGTCACTATTACTGCGATCAAATGAGATCAATTTTGAAGTTAATTGCACACTTACGTTTATGTCTCGAGAGGCGAAAAATCTATTACCAGCATATTTAAAGTACTTAATATTAAATTTATCGTGGTTCTACTAATGCGCACAGTGATATATGTACGTCATATCGGCATCCTTCTGTCAAATTTCCATTCTATTCCACAAACAAATCTCACATTTCTTGACAAAATTGTGTCATACGACTTGACTTGCTTCCTGAGAGTTTCGGTATTTAAAAGTTGTCGAAAGTTAGTCTTTGGAATTGTTGAAGAGAACAACAGCACTCAAACACACCCGGCTGACTGCCGACGTTTATTTCACGTAAATTTAATCTGTATGATACTTTTTTTTTCCAATTTAAACATTTACATATGTAAATATTTGCAATTATGAATGCGAACATAGTTTCGTCATCCGTTAACGTTCCCTGATATTCAAATTCAAAATCATTTAATCATAGGTATTCTGTAAATACACTTATGCACGTCATTATTTACTTCTACTGCCGTTTGAACAAAGTGCTTGAACATAGAGGAGAAGAAGAGGCGAAAGAAACTCTTTAGCACATCTTTAAAAACAACACATTGCAATTACAAAATAAGTTTAAACCTGCATGGAACCTGTTTCGACACTATTATTTCCAGGTGTCCTTATCATCAATATATTCATCTATACCATAATATCCATAACCTACAAGATACATATGCTTTAAAGCTTCGCTTAAAAGTGCCAATGGGTAACTCACGTATCAACTTTGGAACCTTATTGTAAAAACAAACTCAAAGCTCCATAAAAAAACGCTGAACCTTTTGAACGCGATATGAAGACGTAACCAAATTTTGCTTATATATATATATATATATATATATAATACTTATTAAATCAATGTCCGTTGATTTGCCCTACATTAGGATACCATATGACACAAAACTATGGACATAGGCAAAATAATATATATTTTGCTGTAATCAGTGTTATCTTCCTAATAGCGTAAACAGACCTACTAAGTTTACCTGCGAGAACCGATATATGGGCGCCCCACTGAAGCTTACTATCTAAGGTGACACGTAAATAATAATCGTCTAAAATACCAGTACCTATAATATGTACTATACTGGAACAGCACATGTCTATGGAAACAATCACAGGGTTGGTGCTACGTCGTAGGTCTTACGTCACTTAGTTTATTGGTTAATAACGAGTGTTAATAGACTATCGAGAACTGACAAAACTTGACGTACATATCTTAGAATAATGTAGCAACACTCATTTTGACTTATTTCCAGAAATTCACGATAAAAATATATAGTACTACCTAATGTTTTATAACTGTTGAATACTTTTAAAACGTGACGTATTGCTTAGATTTTATTGACAGCGTATTTCATTTACTTTTCCATTATTAATCAATCGATTGTGTAACTACTTTTTTAGTACACTGTAGTGCGGACGGTATTACCTAAACAACAAGGGCGTTTTTTCGTCTAGAATCGTGAAAAAGCGGCTTAAGCTTTTCTGAGTAAAGTTGCTTATTCATGATTTCTCGTTGTTCCGCTGTTGATTTAGAGATATCGTAGTACAGCGTATATTTATCGGATATTTTAGGGTTCTTTACTCCGGCACAGTGCCGTGAAAAACCCGCAATTTAAATGCATTTACGGTGTGACCGAAATACATTTAAACATGTCCCGGTAGATTCTACAACGGATGGAGGTTTGCCAGGAAGCTGTAGAATCCTGGCAATGACCAAGAGTGCGGTCGGAATTACATAGCGTCGCACAGTTCTCCGCAAATATAGCACAAATAACACATTTGCCTCGTCTTGTGTTCAATTGCTCGCAGTGTTCTCGAGCAAGGGATGTCGGATTGAATTTATAAATGGATAGAATTTATTAACCCTTTATACCTCTTATTATAACTTCATTAAGACCCAAGTTTGAGTTGTTTTCAAAGGAATAAATTCCTGTGACGGACGACTCATATCTTTCAGTTTTGCGGTTGACCTCAGTCATGTACTCGGGAATTAATTTGCAGTATCATTATTGTAAAAACAAGGGGAAGTTTGAGTCTAGTCTAGTTATTGCATACTCATCCAGGAAAACGCTAATTTATTAAGATACATGGAATATATTATTTCTTTTTTTATTAATTGCTCTCGTATTAGTCTAAGGTTGTATTAATTATAATGAATATAACTATTTGCTAGTATTGACCTGTAACGTAGAACGCATCGCTGTAAATAAAATTGTTGATAACATGACCGCTTTCCATTTCTTTTACTGTCACTTCAGGTTCTCCACAATACTTAGTATTCATTATTATTAAAGAATAATATATTAGAAGCGAGTTATGTAACGCATAAATTTTTAATTTTCCACTTAAACTAATATTATTTTAGCGCGCAGACAACAAAAAACCATGACGTCATCCTTATGCGGACGTGACGTACGTTATACGTCAATTGCCGCAGTACCAGATTTGGAATTTGACTCGGTCATGCTCTATGGCAAGTTATTAAGTACCACGTAACAATTTGTTTCGTCATTTATTTGGTATCGTATTGGTATGATCTTTTACTGTAAGATTATAAATGCTTAAATGTCTTTGTGTACAATAATCCTTTGATATACGGTCGTCATTGCGTTTCATTTCCAGACCTATCAAGCAAACGAACCTGGCATTTGTCAGCGAGATAAACACTAGCCGTATTTTATGTTACATATTCATCGTTGCGAACTATACGCGAATGACAGCGGTATCACCATAAACGGGACAAAGACATGACAGATGGTGTAACAGTATTGAATCGACTGACCGTTCCCATAGCGTGCAGCCTTCTATGGAAGCTGGTACAGTATGCGTGCCCCGTTACAGTTCGTACCCAGAATAGATAATATTATGATAATATTACAGAATCATTCTTTTCCTTTTGCGTGCTCAAATTTGATTGGTGGAAAATTAATCTTTTTTATTGGTATAATAAATAATAATTAATCTTATTGGTCAAAGGTAATTGCAACCGGGAATATATATATATATATAAGCGAAGGTCCTAATAAAACCACCAGTCCACTCCAGTACTTGGGACAGAACAGCAAAAGAATCGTTTTATTGGAAATCCTCTAGTAGGCATTCGGAGTAAGTTAGTGGGGACGATATCACCCACTACATAGATGCCCCACTACAACAGTGTATTAAGTTTGCTTTAAATTTCTTGTTCGGTCTGTACCATGTCTTATTAACTATGGAAACAGTGACAAACAAAGAAAAACGAAGAAAGTGCGGGCAGTTTACCATAGATGTAATAATACCTGATTTAGAAGCTGTTTCGTTACGTACTAACATGTTCGTTGTCGCTACACAAATCGCTTTATTTTAAAATATAGCGAACATCATGGTAATATATTAAAAACTGTTTATTTTTATCATATCTACCATTAATATTAATAAATATCGACTCAATTTATCGTTAAAAATACGTGATATTAGTTAAAATAGTTGCAAATTATATTATTATAAAGTATACTATAAATGAAGAAGTTCTAAATTTTAATTGTTTTTCATTGATTGTATTGTATTTATTATGCCTTCAGTACTGGATTTTCATATCACCAGGTTCTCAGTACTTTAGTATCCTTAAAGACTACCTTTTTTGTTTGTATCGGGGGAAATCTTCTTAAGACACCCGGCCTCGTACGGAAGAACCGGGTTATGTGGGATTCTTACCCGCTAAAACCCCCTCGGCAGTCATCCGACGCATAGGACAAGGTCCCGGGATCTCATGACGTATCTACTTACATTATACTTCAACACAATATTAAATTCTGATTCATATTCTATGTATACTAGACATTTGTTACGTTAGTTTGAGTTGGGCCAGATCAAATAGGTCAGAATGATCTGCATTATTTTGGATGATAAAGCGGTTTTGGTGTCTTCCTTTTAACTAATTTTTTTTCAAGATACTTTAGACCAAACTTCAAAGTTAACGATAATAGTACCATGTCTTTTCCAAAAGTACTGCAGAAAAAACAAATTGGATTTTTTTTATGTACTTACCTGGATATTGTAAAATGTAACGGATTAGAAAACGTAAAGCCAATTTTAGCGGCATGCGTCTTGTCCCATCGCATCATCTCAGGTCTATCTGGTTATTTATTTATTTTATTTATTACTATTAACAATCTATCTGTTCATCGTCCCAATCACCCTCTAACGGTTTTCTGTTGAGATTAGGGATGTCATGGAACTCTAACCGTAACCGAAACTATCGGATATCCGAAATAAAAATATATCCGAAACCGTAACCGAATCCGATAAAAATGTTTCGAATAATTTCGGATAGCGATAGAGTCTAAATGAAATAGTTATGCCAGGTTCCGCCGGCGGAGCCGATACACTGGCCGCGTCGTCCTCGTTTTAGACAGTATTTATTACTTAATTTTTAAGGCTATTGTGTTATTCTGTGATTATGATAATACCTAGAAATATAGTCAAGCCTCGTATATACATTGTATTATTTTTCCAAGTTGTAAATCATCTAATATTCATAATCGAAATTATCCGACACGATCGGATAATCTGAAATAATTTCATATCCGTAATCGTAACCGTAACCGGTAAAGTGTTATATATCCATATCCGTATCTAGATCCGAAATGTCATATCCATAACAACTCTAGTTGAGATGTCTCAATAAAAATGCTGCTATATTTAAGGGTTTGATTTATGATTTTCTTTTATAATATCATAATAATAACATGTTGCGAACTTTAATTATGTTGTTGTGGATTGTGCACTATTATAACATATATATTAATATGAATCAGTTTGGTTTTAAATACAATTAGTTTATACATTTACACAGAACAAGTTATAACGCTACCCAGCGGATCTCAGCATTACTATATCATATATCATAGTCTCAACGTAATCATTCCAATTGCTCAGTAGTACAGTACTTCTACGGCCGCTAACGGACTTAGACATTAATTATACATACATGATGACATATTTACATTTACTGATATTGTATATAGCCTATCGTCTGCGCAATCACGTGTTCTAACTACATACCAATTTTCATTGAGATCGGCCAAGCAGTTCTGGAGTAACGGGACGTACAGACAGACAGATAAAGATATACAAAACGGTCAAATTGATGTCAGTGAGTCATAAAACATCAAAAATGTAATGTACAGACAGAGAGACATTAGAGATTTATATAGTAGCATCGATAAAATCCGTCAGGCCGAATACACAACAGGTATTTAGGTAGTGTTATTATCGTTCTATTACTGTTACGTAGTAACGTAGATCAAGTAACGTATCTCCGCACGTGACGTTCTGCAGGACAAGTGTCAATGAAACAATTTGTGTTGTCATTAACCTTTATTACACCGTCGATTGTCAGTGGGGGCTGCATTGATGTCTGTCTTTATACTCCATTGTATCTATAAGCATAAGAAGACATTGTTGCTTCCCAAAAAACTAAAAATAAAAATAAATATATTTAGGATCGCCTACGTCGCGAGTGCGATGGACACGTACGATTAAAATTCTTGAACAACGACGAATTATAGCTGTATAATAGTAATATCCAATTATGCGTATTTAACGTTAATTTATTAGCATAATCTAAGCAATTTAAACAGACACGACAGCCAAAGTACCCTTCCATCATCGTCTTGCAGAATGTGAGTTAAGGTATCATTAATCAGAAAGCCCTTCGAAAGCTTGTCAATTGAGATAACCGTATGGAAAACTCTTGGGTCGAGCTTTGGAAACAGGTTTCTACACGATTTATTTTACGAGTTATAACCGATCGTTAATCTGTGACGACATACCGTTATGCGATAACAATAATGACGGCAGGTCTAATATGTCGAAACACGAACCATTGGTATACCTGAACAGTCCATATAGCTGAGTTTCTGCTTAAAATCCATCTATTGATCAGAGTAGCATTTATTAGTCTATTGCTAACCACAGGTCACTTACACACCGACTCCGACCGTACTCAGTACCCTCAGTCTTCAAGTGTCATCAGCTCCACAACCCACCTGGTTGGTAGTATACTCCATATACCGCGATGTAATTGCCACTCAAAAAGCTTCTTATTATTATACTCATAATTAAAAACAAATTAATTATGATTAATTTACACTATTATTAATATAAAAAAATGTCGTTATCATAAAAAATGTAAAATATTAATACGTTTCGATTAAATTAAAGGTGAATTCTCAGTTAATTAATTTTTCACACCGTAATCTTAGATATAATTGGACTGCTTTTAATATACTTTTTATGTTAAAACTGAGAGTGCCGTATTATAAAAACAATATTTTTATCTGACGCATTGAGCCGTTAATTGATACTTGCGTTAATGATCTCTAGAATTACCCACCAAATTAAATTCGTTTATTTATTGTGCGCGTTCGTGGATGAGTTACATTATATAATTTTTTTAGCAAAATATTTCCAGTAAATTTATGAAAAATTGGTTGTGACAGAGAGTCAGATACACATACCAGCGACCTTGTTAAGGATTAATTTTTCATGAAATATAAGTATTCGAAAAGTTAAAATTGCATTCGCAAAAAGCTCATGAGAGCGATGAGCTGATTTTGGAACCACTCTTTTTATATTTATATTATACTACCACCACCTTGGCTTTGATCGGGTTAAACAATAATTATACATACATAATTATTCAAAATTTTATCTTTTTTACCTTGAACTGACATCGTTAGGTTTACTGATACTTTATGTAGCCTGTGATCTGCGCAATGACGTGTTTTCACTACATACCCATTTTCATTGAGATCGGTCAAGCAGTTCTTGAGTTATGACGAGACAGACGGACACACAGACGAAAACTTTCAAAATCGTCAAGTTTATGTCAGAGAGGTTATGATGAAATTTGATAGAAAAATGCATTGTACAGACAGGCAGACATATTATAGTAATATTTTAGTGGAAAAACAACACTGAAATCAATTATGACTTATATGGAGTTGTCAGAACTGAAAAGGAAAACCGCATTTATGTGTTGCGCTGCCCGCTTCACTGAATTCCTATGAACGTACGTGACTTCAATATAGTACCACATCATATCATACCACATCGTATTGTTGGTGCTGCTACGGTAATTGTATATAAGCTTTGATATTCACGTTGCTTGAAAATCGGTATCCCTTACCGGGGTTGAAATCATTCACTCGCGTTTAATTATTGATTATTACTTGGTTCGGTGAAGTCAAACAATATGAAGAAATGTGTACACCTGAGAGTTCTCTCTGATTTTCTCGGAGTTGTACCAATTCCACTAGCAGAGTCGTACAGGACCAGTAGTATTAAAGAGTTGTGCAAATCCGCACTTGGCCAGCGTAGCTGACTACGCGTTTACCCTTCACATTCTGCGAGAAGACCGCAGCCTAGCAGTGGGTCCGGTTATATGTTGTGATGGTTCTGTGGAATTAGAAATTACTGACCCGAGAGTTTGGAGTTTGAGTAGACAGTAATTGCACTGACTTCAACCCATCAGCTACCCACTGCAAGCCAGGGTCCTCTCATTTAAAAGAATCGTCATTGAATAGGCCTGATTTGTACCATGATTTGAGAGTGGCTAGCAAGTTTCGTTAGTGCTTTAGCCTTTCCACCTGCCTTTTTAGAAAGCGTAGGGTCGCTACCAACTAGGCTATATGGGCGTCTTAAGTCCAAACCGACGATGGAACTCATAAAATTCTATAGTATACAAATGTCAACAAGAATAAGAATATTCAAATATTGTGCCAAATTAGCATAGAGAACCGTTACAAAGTGATACAGTTTGTGGGTGTGTACCGTTCTCTGTCACCATTCTGTTTTGTAATTTTAAGCGGCTTAATATCTTAGAAGCATGCTTTGTTAGGTTAATGTTTAAATGATATCCAGGTACTTTGGGGAAACGACTGGATCACGTGTGATTTTTACTACTCAAACCCCTTGGACGGCCATCCAGTGTATGTAGGGATGGTCTTACGGATATACACTAGTGCCCCTCTTTTTATTTATCTTCTAGGCGCTTGGCAGCTTTTGGCCCCGGTTAAGTACTGTCTTGGAAGGGTACATTTTCTATGTGACCTCTCGCTTCCCTAAGTATGAAATTGATTTAATAATTAAAGCCAAGTGTTACCTGTCAACATTGGACTCAATGGTTATGCGTGCAGAGGTTTATCGGTGACCCAGAATTATTTGAGACTAGCCTTATGAGTCTCCAGCACGGGCGAAGAGTAGCCAGCCTCTCGGTGTTGTATAGAATACAAGGAGAATTGGATAATGTGCGCAGGATTTAAACGATCAAAGAATCCCCCATCCCCTTTCCACCATCGATTGATTCGAGACAAGGCGACTATCCATTCTTTAGTCGGAAATACCCCTCCGATACGACGCGTTGTGCTTCGTCATTTGTTGTCAAAAAACCCTGGCGTTTAAATGATTTGGTAAAACAACGGAGTGTGCTAAGCTTGCTTTATAGTATTTCTCAAAAGACTTCTACGAGCTGTCGTTGTTCTCGAGTGTTATCGGTTTATTCCCTATTTTTGTTTTTCATTGTACCCAGTATTAATGTAAAGTTATCCAGTATATGAATAGTGTAATAACATCCAGAGCTACAAGTACCTAAACAATAAAAAATCTGCTTTATATATAAATACTTTTTCAGTCATATACCTGTCCTTCTTTATAATTAGGTCAATTACTAAATTAAATATTTCTTTAGCAGTAAGTACACGTAGTTAGTTAAATGACTACACGCAATTTAAAACGATAAAGAAATTAGGTGAAAATGCTTAGTTTAATCGTTTTACAAGCGGCTTATAGTTACGTACATACCCACTCATAAGATAATGTTAATATGTTTATATGACAATATTAATAGGGTATTATTTGATAATTATAAATTATAAATTTAATAAGGAAACGAATGACCTGCTCGTACATATTACTACTGCAGCGGAATACATAAGTTAATGAAAAATTGATTATAACAAATCCACAGAGTAGCCTGTGCCGAGCTTTTGGTTAATATCGACATTTTAATAGATTTTTCTTCAGGCAAGCGATTCTTTAAAGGGCCCATTAATTTAATCATAGCTTCATCTAAAATGTACATACTTCATACTACATCATTTAAGAGTGTATGAAAGGGGTCTTGAGGTGTCTCGGCCTATGGCCGCGAAAGCCTCCAAAAATACTGGACCAAAATATATTTTCCATTCGTATCTAGTTTATTTATAAGTGTATTTAGAAACATAACAAACACACACATACAAACATACCCGCACATCAGTCGTACTCCCGCAACAGAATTATCTGAGTCGCCGGTGTTACGTGTGTACGATAAACAACTATCATTGAAAAACAAACATTTATTCAGTATGTCGCGGCCGAGCGTCGGATTTTCGTAGATGTCGCTACATATGGATGAGTGCATGATACATTAGCGCTTTATTTAATGTTTTATAAACCTCTGGCCGCGTCCATATTTCAAAAGGTACGTTACGAAGTTAATTATTACATTACTTAACATTTAATCGATTGGTCCTATCGGAAGGCTTTCGATATTTCAATTAGCCGTTAAATCGTTCTCTAATCTGAACAGGACCAGGATGATTGAATGCGCTCTAATTCTGCCCACCCTGTTAGGCTAGCAGAAGGCAATGACTAATTGTAATGTAATGTAGTATAATGTAATGTATTGTATTGTTGAATGTAATGACTAATTGTAATGGTCGACGACAGCTAGATCGGAAAATAAAATCGAATGGAAAGCAAACATTGTCAATCATTGCCGATAATTTAGTTGAATTAAACGTCGTTAATTTTTGTTAACATCTTTTTAAATTTCAAAAATAATCAGGTACATGTCGAATTAATATTTTTTAATTGTCTTAAAGTTGGTGAAACAGTTGATATAATCCTTCCGAAAGTGACAGTGTGGCGATATTCCACTATACTCCGTACTCGTACGGCTCAGAGTGAAGCACATCGAAGCACACGTCAGTTGTATCACTAAATCGGAATTACTTTATTGAATTACAGTAGGATGTATGTATACAAGTTGCGAATTATCACCTAGGTTCATCCAAAATATTGTTCGGTTTAAAATAAGTTAGCGATGGAACAGAGAGAAAACAGAAAAAGCTAATTTATTTAGCGGTGTTTAAATAACTGTATTAAGAACCGTTAAACAATTACACGTACAGTACCTGTGTTGCGCAAGAATTAAGAATTATCTTTGATTTGATAATCTTTAATGTTTTAGTCTCACTGCAGTGACGTGTGCGTTCGCGCCTTTAAACTTCTCGAAAAAATAAATGAATTCTTAAGTGGTAAGCAGTGATAGGTTTTCATTAGTCTTTTTATACCAATATATTGTACCATAAGAATTGTTCATCCTTAGTTTTCTTGTGTAGCAAAAAGATTACGAATTTTACGATGGTTATCTTAGACAGAACTGTAAAATGTTGTAGCAATTATTATAACATTATGTCCTCTGTGTATTATTTGTATTCATATTTATAAACTAGCAAACTGCCTTCGCTTCGGGATAAGTACGCCTTACGGTAAGAAATACCCGCATTGATTTGAATTAATTTATAACTTTTTATTTATGGACGGATTGCAATGAAACAAACTTTAGGTATTAAGTGATGCTCACTGCTATACTATATTAGTAAAAGCCAGAACGAAATCGGTGAGTCCGTTTCTGGGATTAGCGCGAACAAACGCACCAACAGACAAAAACTGTAACAACTATTGTTTTGTTCTATTGCGTTAATAAACGCCCTTAATAATAGTTTTTTTCTCATATATCGTTCATGTACAGAAAGCGATTACTTAGAATTTTATTATATGTATAGATAGATATGAAGATTTAATTGTCATCGAGACAATCAAGTTGTTGTCTTGTTGCACAATGTTACACGTAATTTCGTTTGCGAGTATTGCGCAAGACATAACATTAAGCAAAAAAGATTTAATAAATTTGAATGATTAGGTATCGCATTACCTATCCAATCCGGGACTACTGATTGTATTGTGGCTTATTTCAGTATTGCACCGCAACTTATTTAACTATTGTACTGTAACTTATTTTAAAATTGTACTGTAAATAAATTCAGTAGATCTGCGGATCTTCATAGATAAAGTATGATGACAGGAGCACGGCGGCGCGGCGCACTAGCCGAGTTAGCGATATCAAAGCAGGATTTGCCGACGGAATTTATGAGTGAAATAAATTGACGTGCTATCGAATCGAGGGCTTTACGATAATATATATATTTGTGACACCTTAATGCCAGTTTACAGCCGCGAGATCTGAGTGACACTTGATAACCGCTGCGGTAACGCGCGGTATCTTATTGTGCATGTAGGCTAGCTCGTTCTGAATCAAGTTTTTCTCAAAATACAAAATTATTGGCGTTTCAAGGTCAAGCGTTTAAGATTGTGACTTTTGATATGCCAAATGATGATATCCTCTTTCACCTAGTCATTTCTTTGCTTTTAGTCACACAGTCTGAAAACCGATGCCAGCCCCGAGTGTAGTATAAGAAGTATTTATAAACGATGCACTATTTTAATCTGGTGCTCGAATAAACGTTTTTGTTTTAGTTCCTTCATGCGTACAACGCAGCAAGTTAGAGTTGCATATTAAACCGCAGTTACCTACTAAAGAGCGAGAGATGAAATTGTTTTCATATCAAATCTCTTAGTTATATAATTTGGCCTTACTGATCAACAGGTCTGTTTACTCTTTGGTGATTTTCGAGTTCAAATTGATAAAGAGCTTACGTCGTAAGAGTTAACGGCAACAACCCACTTGCTAGCACTCGTTGTCTTACTATGATTGCCTTTCAGTTGATGAACTCTTCTTATCATTTAAAACTTTCTATATTTGATATATGTATTTACTAATTTTCTGTCCAATCCCCAGCGTTTCACTGTTAGTAATAGTTTTAGGATTCTCGGCGTTGACATAGCGAGCGACGTGCAGTATCGGTGTCATTTGGTGGCTGAGGCCAAGTTGGCCTCTAAAAAGCTTGGCGTTTTGAACCGGGCGAAGCAGTTCTTCACTGCGAGGCACCTGTTGATGCTTTATAAAGCATAAGTCAGGCTTCACATGGAGTACTGTTCTCACCTCTGGGCAGGGGCGCCAAAATACCAACTTAACCCATTAGATGCCGTGCAAAAGCGCGCGATTCGAATCGTCAATGATCCACGAATCACTCACAGGTTAGAACACCTGAGTCTTAGGACATCGGCTGCCTCTGTGTGTTCTACCGCCTTTATAACGGTGAGTGCTCCTAGGAATTATTCGATCTGGTGCCTATTTCTCCCTAGTACCACCACACCATTCGAGTAGCAAGTAGGTTTCATCCACACCAACTGGACTTGTGGAGAAGCACCACGGTCCGATTCTCGAGGTCATTTTTGCCAAGAACGTGCAAATTGTGGAATGAGCTTCCTTCTTCGGTAGAAGCCAAGAAGAAAGTGAGTTGATTGTACGAAACATTTCATGTATGAGAAATGGTCACTGCTGCATCGGTGTGTATTTGTGTAATAGCACAGATTGATAATATATATTTAGTACTAAGTAATGTTAGTACTATATTTTATCATTGTATTTATTTACTATTTCCTATCGATAATATAAGAGAAGCACACTGTATACATATTAGAAGCGCTCATAGCCCGATGACGTCTGTTGATTCTGATTGTGTTCGACCGGGTTCAGTAACTTCCTTTGTCGTCGGTAGTAAGATGGTTGATCGTTAGGGACAAAGTTTCTTGAGCGCTTCGGTCCTTTGCAGTGTACTTTAAAATAGGTAACTATGGTTGAGTCATGTCGAAGGTGGTCAGGTTATAAAAGAATTTCCGTCGATTGAGTTCGTCACTAATCTCTTCAACGATCTGCACTGGACCATCGGGGCTGACATGCTCTCTAATACAAGAGACGATACTTGAGGATGTCCGATCAGATTTACCACTAGCAAGGTAAAACATTATACTTCCAGTAATTTCGGTGTATAACACCTTCCTACATGAAAAATTCGTATTAATTGATTTCGATTATGCCCTGAATATTCCAAGAATGTTAAAATTTAAGGTAAATGCAATAATTCCAACTACTGAATGACAACATTAGCGCTAATCGTGTCTGCTTGACGCACACATGAATCACGATAATTGCAACACAGAGATCGTATCACGTTACTGTCGGGCCGCGCCCATTCGATAAATAATCCACTAATAAAGTCCATTATAAAGTCTATAATTTTATTAGAGAGCGGGGGCAAATAATGCTCTTATCACAGAATTAATTTATAGTATGCTCGTATAGCGTAGTCTGCTATAAACTATACGAGTATGGTCACACGAGTTATGTTTTATATCGATTGCTTGAAGCTGTATGGATTATGGTCAAAGGGCAGTTGGGTCGAATTATTGATATTTTAATACTTTTCAATTCTTTAATCATAATCACTAAATGTTAAACTTTAAAACTAATCAGAGAAAGGTTATTTTGCTTGCATTATATTATGTGTAGTCTGTGTTGCCACGATAAACACAATTCACACAACACGATTCACAGTAAGTAGCGACTTATAGATAATACTGGGTTTAATCAAACATAAATGGAACAAAACGCCGCGTCTTAGTAGTCCTTTGAGTCCAACAACATAACAAGGCCAAATATTTTGGAACTGTTAAAGGAACAATACAATTTTGCATTTTTTCTGAATAAAATTTACCTAAATCTATAACACTAAGAGCAGCGTGGAAGCAAAGGCGGCACTCGGTTCCGATAATATACATTTTTAGCAATATAATATTATCTGAACAGTATTCTTGTTATCATGTATCCTTTCTTATTATTATATATGTACCTACTACGCATCAACTGAAATGTATTACACATTTAATTTAATGTCTTTGTTGTGTTTCACCTCAAACGAAACTGTTACAAGGATTTCCAGTTTCGTTTATTAAGTCCGTATTCATTGTTCTATGAAACAAACTTTTGACATTGCTATTTCATCATCTATTCATCCATCTAAGTTGGGAATTAAAAATTAATTGGTTTGCAAAAGAAATCTTGTACAGGGGCGCTTATGCAACATCTCTCAATCGTGAGTGAAGTGAGTGAGTGAGGAAAATCGGCACGTTCTCCACCAATATGTAATAAATATTACAGTGCGGCAATTTATGAGAAGGACACGTGTCAAGCTGTTGGCCGCCGAGTTAAAGCAAGCAACGTAAGGAGCGTTTGGAAGCTTGTGGATGTGCGTTAATAGCGTAATAAGTACTTCCTTTCTTCGAAGGGCACGTTGAGATGTCGGTTCAGTGGTTAAACAAGACAATCAATGTTAAATCTTGGCGGGAGCTTTTTAGCGGTATAAGATCTTCTCAGACTCGAGCTGGTCAGTAAAGCCCTGTACCAATTCGCATTACAGAAGCGTGGTAGAGACACCTTTAAGTCCCCTCAGCTTTGAGGCAATGAACTATACAAAATAATCTACAAACAACCACAACAAAACGACATCTGAAACGCTCGCCCTCTTCTATTTGTTTTGCGCCCAACACAAGCGCGTATAATTATCTAGTAGGAAGCAAACATAAATCTCTTCACAAATCCGGAGTAACAAAATAAATCGGATGATCCTAAATTTGACGGCGCACGCTCGTTTAATCCACATAATTACTTCGGGCGAGACGAGTAGCCTGCGCCCGCGTCGATCGCCGCAACCAACGGCGCGCCGGCGGCCGGC